>CAVNYN010252671.1:0-10889 GCA_963692815.1 Nyctanthes arbor-tristis
TGTCTGTGAAACGCAAGAGTGTGAAGGATAGTATGTACGTGAAACGCACGAGGGTGAAACGAATATAAATTATGCTATCGGGTTTTATTGTTTTTAAAGGAAATAAATCTTAAGAATTAATAAAAAAATTATAGGCTCAATTATTATATTTTTCCTTTTAATTATTTAATTTAATATTTTTATTTTTTAGACTCTATCTATATATTGTATTTTAGTTAGATATATATCATATTTGCCTAATGGATCTGATTACATAAAAATAGATAAGATATCAATCTAGATTTCAATATTATCATTATACTTTTCCTTATTTTTATACTTTTCCTTTTAATTATTTAATTTAATATTTTTATTTTAGACACTCTATCTACATATTATATTTTGGTTAGATATATTTCATATTTGCCTAATGGATTTGAATTTTACTTTGTTTGATTGTATAATTTCATGATTTTATGTTCTCCTGTTCCATTATATTTTACTTTGTCACTATAATATGTCCATCAAACGCACGTGTGTGAAGCATAATATGTCCATAAATGCATATGTGTGAAATTAATGTAGAATTATACTATCGGGTTTTATTGTCTTTAAAGGAAATAAAAAATAATAATTAATAAAAAAATTATTGATTCAAAGAGATGGCGATGGACTAATAACAAGAATTTAAAATTATGTCATCAAAATAAAAAATTGATTGCATGCTACTTACAAACGTATGATGCATATTAATTTCATGTAGGTTGTATTTTTTAGTTTCTTTATGAAGATCGGAAGACTGACAAACACAATTTTTTTTATATTTTATGTATGAAATTCCTTTACAGCACGGGTGGAAATATAGTTAATTAGTAAAAAGAAAATTTTATGATTATAAATTAATATTTTGTTCTTAAAAAAATTATTTCTTTTATCCAACATATTTGGAATTAATATGATTAATTATTTAATGGCTTTATAAGAAACAAATGACAGTTAGTTGTTCTTAGGTACCTGTGTATAACTTTTAAATATATTATTTTTCTATATTGCAAGATTACAACTAAATTTTATAGCCTTTTGGACCAGTCCACAATTATTTTCAAAATTGAGCAAAAGAGCCCTCTAGTGCTTCGTGTGCACTGTTCCGTTCACGGGAAGACGCCATTGTTTTCAAGCTAACAGAAGCAATCACTTAAAGAATCAGACTATTTTTAGCATAGGTAAGCAACACGCAGCTTTAGAATTACGGAGTATTCGAAATTGACTAGTAAAAAATCCGTTCATGGTTTTTGATTTCCCCCTTCACTTTGGCTGTTTTCACCAGGATTTTATTCAACTATTTGTGCCATAAGGGACGGCTTTTCTGTTTCTATCTTCTGTGTGAAGAATTTTTGTTTCAGGGAAGAAATTTGGTTAGTTTATGTTATTATTGTTCTGCCATATTATTTTTCTTATCTTCACGCTTTAACACACAGGCCTAGTCTACATGAACATTGTTAAAAAATGAGTTAGGTAGACCTACTTAATTAATTATCTGATTAATAATTACTTAATGTAAATTTTGTATCAATGTAGCACAGAACACAATATAGATCAAGTCAGAGATATAATCAGCGTAAGCTAGGCAGGATATATCCTAGTTCGTAATACGTAAAAAGTAACATGTAATCTAGTACAAAAAATAAATATAGAATCAACACCAGAATTGTTGACACAAAAACCCTAAAAAGGGAAAAACTACGGCCACCCTTACCACGAGACAACCGATCCACTAACACAGGAAAAGTTTTAGTATAGAGAAAGATAATCAAGTGATATCATAATATACACTTAAAACCTAAAAGGAAAACTTATAAAAGAACTCTTTCTTTTAGCCTTTTTACACGTTGACAACTCTCGTTGCTCCTTCTTTCTTCCGTGCTTCTTCCGATCTCATACATCAAGCTCCTAGAGATCACCCGAACTCATTTTGGGACACTTGAACTCTTAAACTACTTCAACTATAAAATAAACACAGAATCAACACCAGAATTGTTGATGCAGAAACCCTAAAAAGGGAAAAACTGTGGGCACCATTGCCACGGGACAACCGATCCACTAACACAGGAAAAGTTTAGTATAGAGAAAGACAATCAAGTGATATTACAATATACACTTAACACTCAAAAGGAAAACTTATAAAAGAACTCTCTCTTTTCGCCTTTTGACATGTTGACAACTTTCGTTGCTCCTCCTTTCTTCCGTGCTCCTCCTGAAATGCACATCAAGCTCCTAGAAATCTCCTGAACTCATTTTGAGACACTTGAACTCCTAAACTACTTCAACCATGTGTAGAAAAATCCCTCGCACTTATGTTGGTCGCCTACCAATGCACTATGAAGGGTAAGCAATTTAAACACAATTATTTGGAAGTGTAAGAATAATGCAAGAATAAATCTCGCGGGTTTGGTCGTGTATTTTTCTCTTGCGCCGAGTACAAAGAATAATTCTCGAAAGTAATGGCTCGACTCTTAATGCTTTAACCTACAAGAGAAACATATATATATATATATATATAGTGTGAACTTGGAATTCTTGTACAAGTGAAGAATAAAGTTACTATATACATGTAGGAAACAAATAAAAGGAAAGTAGAATATGTTAGTTTACCATAAAGTCTTAAACTTTCCTTATACAAGTAGAACTTTACATGCATAAGAACTAAGCCAGTTAACTAAGGTAATTAAAAGGCTACACAAACTAGGAAACTTAGAACTTTGCATGTATTTGAAATTCTTGATTCCTAAGCAAGTATACACACCCTGAAATACCTATTTGTCAACCAAGAATAATAAATTTGCTTGCAATAAAAATATCGCACGTTAAACATGTCATGCAAATATTACATAAAAATAATTTTTGACATCACAAATAAAATTAGAATATGGCAACACGATTTTTGTACTAGCAAACATATACAATTTAATCAAGGGATATAACCTTCTGGAATTTACTTAGGAATAACTATATTCCTTTGCGAGTAATTTATGTCTTAATCTTGAATCCTGAGTAATTTTAAGGTCATTGAGTTGTTTATAGGAGGCATTGATGATCATATCGTAATATTAGTCCTATTTTTTATTTTAATATGAATTATAATCTTACAACTAGATTATAGAGTTTGTCCTTATATTTAGGCATGTATACATTTCATAGAGCTAAGATTGAATGCAATTGATTAATATAAATTCGGGGACAAAGATCCACATATATTAAGAACACACCTCCTCTATTAGTATAGATAAAAGAGGGATTCTTTAAAGTTTGTAACGCAATATCAAATGAAAAAAATAAACCCTCCGAATTCTAACAACTTCTTTTCTATATATAACTAAATAGATTCATAAAATCTATATATATATATAAATATATAAAGAGAAGTGTCTGCGATACCCCTTTACCACAATTTTTCCGCCTATTTTTGTGGTGACATCTGTGGTTAGTCTTTTATTTTTTTTTTTGCTATTTTATTTTATTCTTCTTTTTGCTTTTTCGGTTTTAGATATTGTTGGCTGAATTTTTGCTCTAATCCCGTTTATCTTCTTAATTAAATCAAACTCTTATCCTAAATCATGGTTCTTATCTCTTTCCATTTATATAGATCTCTAAATCAGCTTTGAATTAGTAGCCTAAACTCTTTCTTATCCTAAATCAAATTATTTCTAATCCTTTGTTTGATTGTTTGATTAAATCCCAAGATTTCGTTAATGTGATTAGCTTTGCAATTTAATTTAATTTAATTTTGTTTTTGAGAATATACAATTTAAATTTCTAACCATTATCATTATCACTTTGCAATATTAAATGCAAAATCTTCCTACATTTTTAATTAGCCTTTATTTTAATCTTAATTGTTTTTTTTTTTCAAAAAAGGGAGTTGTGATTAGGCTCTTTATGTGTTAAAAAGAAAGTAGATAGATAATGTGTGAGGAATTACTACTTCAAACTAATCGCTTACAATTTGGAGTTGAAATCGAATAAACAAAAGGTGTATGTATGTTTCTTGAATTTTGCAAGTTTCATGATAACCTAAAAATGTTGGTAAGAATTTTGATTACTTATATATGGTGTTTCCCATATGGGAAAGAACAAATTCTTGAATTTATCCCAACATTATCAAATCAGCAATTTCGTACTGCATCACTCTAAATTCATTTTAAAGCAAATTGCTAAAGGATCATAATTCAAATGCCGCATTGAGTTTCTCCAAGAATTGTGTTGAACATACTAAAGGAATATAAACAGATTGTAGTATAAAGCTTTGCATAGCTCATTGCCGAAAATTCTGATAAATGTATATGTGTGTTTAATGTGATATAATATTTATGTGTGTGGTGGACGATTCTTGATATAAAATACTTTTATTGTGGTAGGGAGTGCCTACAATTGATTATTGGGGAATTGGCCATTGACTTCAAGTAGCAATTGCTTATTTGCGGATATATCCTATGAATATGGCATGCAACTGTATTATATATTACACGCTTAATGCTTTTGGTTTTCTAGAAATGCTCAAGATGACTGACTGCCCATGACGTAGAGGTTTGCAAAGAATCTATTCTTCCAAGTCCAAACTATTAATATTTGAAGGGTGTTACCTTGTAATATTGAGATTGTTCGCATCACCACAACATATTTATATGCTTAGTTTTATTTGTTTTCATTGTGAGTAGAGATGTTATGTGTTATTTTTTATAATATCTTGTGAAAAAAAATATAAGCATTTTTCTACCTTGTAAGAACATAGAGTGTTAGGCTTCTATTGGTTTATGGTTAATCATATTTTAGGTCAATGTCCACAACAGAGGTTACCATGTATTTCTATATTATCCAATTTATTTATTTTTCAGGTCAACATCCACTAGAAAGATCACCATTTACTCCTATATTCTTGGGAGAAAAAATATCGCAAGATATTTTTAGCTCTTAAATGAACAACCCGTTGCCAATAGTTCCCCCCCCTCTGGAAAAAGGATTATATTGTTGGGTTATTGATTGTTTTTTTAACATTGATTTAATTTTCTATATAATGATTGTCAAAAATCTTCTAATCGTATCCAATTATGGAAATCTAATTGTCAGTATTGGAGAAACCATTTGGGAATATTGGGAAATTCACATTTAGTATCTGTTAGATTTTTCGAACTCCTATTGCCATGGAATATCATTGTGAATATAGCAATATTGTCGTTGCTCTATCTAACTATTTTAGCTTGATAACTTTAAACAAAATGGTTCTTTCTCTTCCCCTTCTCTCAATTAATATCTTTAGAGCTGCGCGCGCACACACGCGGACACAGAGAGAGAGAGAGAGAGAGAGTCATAAGACCTAACGAAAAAATACATAAACATATTTTTACATTAACTAAAAAAAATGGACTACTCACTTATGACCGTGCAACCTAGAAAGCCTAGCTTTGTCAGTTGCCACTAATTCAGTCGGTTTGCTTCATCCATCTACCTTCTCTTTCCATTTTTTACTAAATTTTTGTTTTACTTAAAGGTTTTAATTTCAATATAAAAAATTAATCAGTTGATCAATATACAATGTTAAAAATATATATTTGGTCAAATATATACACAACACGTGTGATGTCAAAAATGATTATGCAACTTGCACCATCACTCAATGTATTGGCTCCATTTTGGTAGTCATCACTCACTAAGATGCTGACGAGTACATTCATGGAGAAGTTCTATATATTATTGAGCAAGAAACTAGCATTTTTACATGCCCATTTTTAGTCATTAATATTATAATTTTATAGTCTATGTCTTCATTTTATTATTTCTTACTAAAAGCTTCACACACAAGCACACAAATATATTACTATATGTTCAAATATCATCGGTAGTCCATTTTCATAGACTTTTTCCATCTTTATCAATTTGACATTTTAAGTACTAAAACAAAATTTTATATTGTCTATTTTTTGTTATGTAAATTTGATGGTGAGAAATTACTCAAGATTTTATAGTTTATTATCAAAATTCTTTGAAATTAATCTTTTCGTACAACGCACGGATGAGAGACTAGTATTAATAAAAAACTAACACTACCAGTAGCCGACTAATGTTTTAAAAGAACTTATGTGTGTGTTAGGAAAAGTACAAGTTTAATACTTGAATAAAAAGACTTGGGTTCAAAACATATTTAATTAAATAAGAATCATTGTTAAATAGTTTAAATTTATTGGAAGAAAATTGATAAATATGATTACTCTCCTATGCGTAGCACGTAGAAATTACAAGAAACACACATCTAACCAACCGTTATCATTTAAAGAATTGAAAAACAATTCATTAGCATTTGAAGAAAAAAAAAAAAAAAGGCATTCAACAAATTTTTTAAAAAATCCAGTGGGTGCATATGCACCCACCGGTCCCTTAGTCCCTCCGTCCCTAAAAGGATGCGATGCAAATATGTTGCACTTTTTCCACTGCACCAGTTTATAGATTCCATGCTCAATGGACTAAATATTCCACTACTAATGATAATTTGTTTGAGTTAACTAACGTGAAAGAACTAGTGTTAAGAACCAGGTACGTAGTAGTTATAAATGTTATTATGGTGATCAATATGGTTGTCTTTTTGTTTAGATTATTGCAACAGATTGTTCATTGTAAAAGACCTGCTAATGATAGGGCTCTTTTCTAATTCTATATTTCTTGGATTAAGAATAATCCAGATTTTGGCTCTTTGTTTTTTTTCCCCCTCTTATTTCACTGTTTTAAATTTATGTTTTATCTCTAATTTCTATATGCTCTCATGTTTAGTACTTGAAATGTGTGTTTATGACACAAGTGGAGTATTTTTTTTTTTTTTTTCACTCTAGCGATTGAAATCGCCTAATTGAGCCACTTAATTTTGTATTTGCAGTTATATAATCTTTTTACATTTAAACGAAGAAGCTTGCGAAATCAACTGTAACTACAGGAGGAAGAGGAAGGCCTAGAGATGAGAACGGTACCATACTTCATCTTGATTTTCTAATTTTTTATTTGTGTTTTTTGATTGGATATATGTGTATATATGAGTGCTAAAACTTTTCAATTTATGTAGTAATTTGGATAGTGTACAAAGTACCAAATCAAAGAGGTCACGTGTGTTTGGTGTCCAAAATACCTCTTCTGGTAGTTCAATTGAGAATTTATTTTATCGCAGGTCAAGCTCATGTACCAGATTACCTTTAAGTGATGTCACTAACAATAATTGTTGTTGCTTACAATTATTGCATTCTTTAATATGCTACTTAAGTTTCTATTAATTATTTCAAAGATGGTACTTAAGTTTCTAGTAATTACTTAATCAATTAATAAGTTAATTATTGAAGTTTTTGGATCAGTTCGTACTGCTAATACTCTGAATTCGGCTCCTATTCCTAATGTTCGTACATCGAACGGTATTTTGCCCATGGTAAATTATATTGATCCATTAAAATATACAGGACCAAGCAATGGAGTTAATTCTGAAAGATCGGAAGAGCGTCGTCTCCAGTGTTTGTAACTAAATAAGTTATAAATTTAAAGATGGTGAAACTATTATAGAATTAAAATAAATACATATTTAACTTATTAGTTACTTAGAGCATCTACATTGGCAGTGTTAAACAAAGTTGTTATTGAAGTTATTAGTTAGCAACTCAAAAATGTAATTATATTAATGGTGTTAATAAAGTTGTTAAAAAAATCTTTTAACTATTTCTTAACTTTATTGTTAAAGTTAACAGATCGGAAGAGCGTTTAACAACTTATGTGGCCAATTATCTTTATTTTCTTTAATTTTTATATTGGTTATTGGTCGAATGAATTTGGCTATAACCCACTTTTAATTTAAAGTTGGATTTTAATGGTTAACATTTAACACCACTAATGTATTAAAAGTCAATACTTAAATTTAACATTCTTACATGATACATAACAATTGTTAAAAGCCTATTTTAATACTCATGTGGATTGTTAAATTTAATATTACCTTTGTGGATGCTCTTATTACACAATGATAATATTTCTTTTAATTGTAGTCATTTCTTAGTTGATATATAACTAATAAAATTTTCCCTCATTCTAACAACTAGCCCGGTGCGAGATGTCATGAAAGATGATGGTAATTATTTTTATAATTTAAAGATTTCGTTCCTAATTTAATTTGTACGTTGTGTTTTAATTTGCACCTAATGAAAATATTAATTTTATACATTATTACCCATTATAGTTTATATTATTTGTACCAGTTATTCTCACGTTAACTCCTAATGGTTAATTGTTATTTATTTTTTTATTTTTTTTCCCCTAGATGATACGTTTGAAAATGTTCTTGGTGTATTGCTAGATAACAAAGATTACAATATTTTCTCTGACATGCTCATCTTTTTAAATAAGCATTTTTTTTTTTTTACACCAAGGTAAATTTTTACAGGTGATGATGCTGAGTGTATAGCGATGTATCGGTAGCAATTACTTTTTTCCCTATAATCAATTATGATGTTAGTTTTGGATTATAAGTTAAAAATATTTCGTATCTTTCTATTATATTTTGGCAATCTTTGTTCTACGTTATTGTGCTATTCTTTCTTTGACAATCTTTATGTATTTTTTTTTTTTAATTTTGGCACTCAGAGTATATTTATGTGTGTTTTTATAATTTGTTCATATTTATGAATCATAAATTGTATTACTATTCATTGTCCTTAAGTGAAAATCATGTATTGTTAAATGGTATTGTTATATATTTGTTAAACGGTATTGTTATATATTTGTTAAACTATATTATTGTGGGACTGATATCAACTCTATATTGTTGCAATACTAAATATTCTCCATTCTAATTAATATTTATTTTAAGTTAAATGAAACTATGGAAATTATCAAATTCAAGACAAACCTATTTCTTTTACATAGTGCCGTATTATTTAAACAATAATGTAATTAGTCAGACCATTGTATTGTACTTTATTGCTACTTTATTTCTCTTTTACTTCAACGGGGGAAATTGACAAAGATATCAACACTTATAGCACCTCCTATATTCAGATTGAATGGGTAAAATCATTATAAAATCGGAATGCCCTTACCTCCTGAGGGTGGAGTGCCCAAGTTTACCTAAATGTACATTGTAGGTGCGGATAATAAGATTTCAAATAGAATAAAAGCAGTCAGGTGAATTTTAAATATTCGTATTCTAACAAAATTTAATAATTGCGTCTATAGTTTTGTTATTACTTCCTTTATATTCATGTATCTTTTCCTATTTATTTCTATCCTAGATCTTAAGGGAGTAATAATTTACAAGCAAATATTCTCGCTAATTTAAAGGAGGTGCTTGACCAGCACAACACTCAAGCTCAATCCTTTAGAATGGCCAAAGATAGATTCCGTGGGTTAGATGCCGTTGATGTCCAGTTACAGTTGATTGGTACAAGAGAAACAAATGGAAGGATGTATAATGAGCCTGAAGCTAATGAGGTTGCTATGGTAATTGATGACGAATTCACACCTTCTCGAGCAAATCGAGACATAGTAGTAGAGACAAGGACTGGGAAATTACAGCAGATAAACGAGCCTAATTTGTCCTATCTCGCATTGCAGTATCTGTTGCTCTTTCCTTTTGGGCAAGATGCTTATCGAGAGGATGTAGACCTTACAAGAGCATATCCATCTTCTAAAACTAGCAAGAAGAGAGTTACTATGAAAGAGTTTTTTGCTTTTCAGTTACAAGAGCGGTCCAATGAATCTCCATATATATTATCTTCCAGACGTCTGTTCCAACAATTTGTTGTTGATGGCTATACAATGATTGAGTCTTCACACCTACAGTTTATTCAGTCACATACAAAATAATTGAGATGTGAACTTAAAAGGGCTGGCTGACGCAGTTGTTCGTGGTGAGATTGACCCTACAAAACTAGAAAAACACATTGTTCTACTAGAGTCTTTCACTGTCATTGCCTGTAATATCATGCAGAACTAACAAGATGCAATGGTCATATATAGGTGGACTGGATGCATATCTAGACATGTTCATCACGTTTACGTGTAGTCTAAGATGGCCCAAAATTGTTCAATTTGTTGAGGTAGAGGTTTGAGACCAGAGGACCAACCTGACGTTATTTGTCATATCTTCAAAATTAAATTAGACCAGCTGACTAAGTATCTAAATAAAAATAAAGTTTTTGGTGAAATCTGTACAGTTATCATTAAAAATATGAAAAATTTTGTGCTTTATTGGTTATTTTTAAATTCATCCTTTTTTTATTTGCGTTATCGGTCTTTTCTAAGTTTTTTTGTCATCATTTCTTTACAGTCATATACATGTTGAGTTTCAAAAGCGTAGTTTGCCTCATGCTCATATACTATTGTCCATAGCTCAAAAGGAAAAGTATCCTACTCCAGCAAATATTGATGGCATTATATCAGGGAAGATCCCAGATGAAAAGGATGATCCAAAATACTATACAACTATTAGAGACTTGATTAGCAGCTGTTAGAGACTTGATTATTCATGACCCTTGTGGATACCTAAATAATAAATCTCCCTGCTTGGCTAACAGGCGTTGTACAAAGCATTTCCCAAAAAACGTTGGTTGAAAAAACTACAATTGATGATAGTGGATACCCGATCTACAAGTGTAGGGACAATGGCCAGAGAGTCTATAAGAATGGGGTCAAGGTTGACAATCAATATGTTATTCCCCAAAATCATGAACTGCTAATGAAGTATGGGGCACATATTAATGTTGAATGGTGCAATCAATCTAGGTCAGTCAATTAAGTACATCTTCATATAAATAGAGGCAATGATAGAATTACTATCACATTCTGCGACTGAGCATATGTTGCTCCTAAGAAGAACGTAGATGTGATAAAAA
>CAVNYN010252674.1:0-11027 GCA_963692815.1 Nyctanthes arbor-tristis
TCATAATTCATATACTTGTTTCTCACTTCTTGATATGCTTTCTGCTGCTCCATCTCAAGTTCCCAAAATTTCCTTCCATTCCACCAATACTCTGGGGAATAACACTCCTTTATTTTAGGGGAATTTTGATCTATTGGGCAGCCATCAATAGTAAAACCCTGAAAATGAGCTTCAAACGGTGCATTAGACCAATTAGTCTTCGTTTGGCCTCCGTCCGTCGCCCAACTGTCCCCGTCCCATAAACTCACTTCTACTTGCATGGGCTGGGATGGGTAGTCCACGCCGATCTTTTTGTTGTTCTCGAATATTCTGATTGGGACGTCGTCCACATAGAACCTGAAAAGAAATACTCATATATTAGAGTTCAGAGTTGTTGTCTCTATTTCCCCAATAATGTTATAGAACTCTTTATAACTTGTAGTAACTCATTTTTATTTTAACCACACATTTTATACGTCTCACTAATTAAATCTTCACTATTCGTATTCATCCTATCTTAATATTATCATTTGTCCTAGGCAGTCTTATGGGGGCTTACAGTGTACCATAGTCCCTATAGCCCAATGAAATCTAATGGTTTTTTTAATCTAGAATTTCATGTCTCTTTTGTTTGAGAGAAAACATATATATATATATATATTCTCCCAGATACGGACCTAGGATTTTATATAGGATTGAGTTGGATTTAGAAAAAAAAACAACGAGGGGTTGCTGGGGTGTTGCCCCCGATATTTTTTTTATAATATAAATTTTTGGGAGTGAAATTGCAGTAGAAATATTGGAACTTGAAATATAATAATATTCTCCCAAATACACAAATCACAAGTATATATATAATAATTTTAACCATTATTTATCCATTAATGGCAAATAAAAACAAATAGATATTGTAGCATAAAAGATAAAGAAGTATATATCCATTTTCATATATACATCATAAAATAGATAACAAGTAAACTTGGATTTATTTTTAGTATTGGGCTAACTAGATATGTCTACAAATTGCTTCCCGTTTTGCATTTGTGTTTGGGTCAAGAAAAATTTTATTTTTGATATTGGGCTAACTAAAGAATTTAAAAGAAAAAAAAGTTTGAATTTGGGTTTTAGGCTAGACTGAGCTAACTTCTTTTGGGCTACTTAAGAATTATATGTGAGCTTTAAAAAAAAAAAAAATTAGTTGGTCCGTCACTGTATTCTCCGAAAAGTTCATTTATTTAAAAAAAAATTGTATGTTTCTGGCCCCGGCCCCAAAAATAAAAGTCTCCTCGGGCGTCGGATATTCGTTTTTGGTGAAGTAGTTAGCAATTATGTCTTACCAAATATGCAGATAGATCTAGTTACTTATAATAATTTATATATTTCAAAAGGAAAACCTAACGTTAAATTAAACTTATATATATATATATATATATGATCACATCTCTAGTAGCTTTGTTTTCGATTTAAAAGTAGAAGTTCAAAAAAGTAATATAAGTATTTTTCTTACACAACATGGTGATGGTTCCAAAGAATCATGTAGGTATGGAAATCTGCTGTTGGATCAAACCATAGAACAAATCTTTGCTCTCTGTTTCCTTTCCCATTTGCAAACACATTTGTCTGCAATGTGATAGGTTTACCTTCTCTGTTGCCCAAGAACTCGAAGTCCAGCTCGTCATGTTTCTTTGTATTTGAAGTTAGCTGCCCATGAAAACCCGAAATTAATTTTAATTTTCTGTATTATTATTAAGATTTTATTCACAAAAGGTGAACAACAACAATAATAATAAGATTGACGAAAAATAGTGCATATACATAATAAGCTGTGACCAATCCTGCAGAGTCCTTTCCTGGTAGCTTGATTCTCATGTGGAAGAAGCCAGATCCATAGCTTAATTTTGACACAAAGCCAGCCCCTATAATTATAAATTTTCAACATATATAATATTTTTTTTAGCATCTAATTCTATTTACAGAAAAAAAGGGTTAAATAGATCACGCATATACATATATATATATATATACACACAGGCGCTTTCTGGTCATATATGCTTGTCACTCATTTTATTAATTAATTTCTATTTCAAAATAGAAGGGATAAACGTCAAAGGGTATATATGACTAGGGAGAAATGAAACCAAAATAGTACAAGAAAGTTTCACCATTCAAAAACAAAAATTTTAATCCTTCCTAGAAAGATAATTAAATTCTCATCTTTAAGAGTGAAATTTCTTGTAACAAACTTATCTTTGATTCACATCGTGTAAGTGTGTGTAAACATTAAATATTTGTATATCTAGACAAATTAATAATTAATTGAACCCAGTTAGATTTGGGGCTTAATTTTTTCAAACGTGTAATTCTGGGAAAAAATGTCAAGAACAGAAAACTCATAACTAATAGGGCATGAATGTGAAATAAAATAAATGCAAAATTAATGAAGCCCTTTGCATTGATAATCATTAATTAACGTTAATTCAGTATGCATGAATATATTAGCATAAGTATCATATAAGTAACCAGATTGTCTATCCATGGAAAGCTGAACTTCTCTTCCTTGGTTTAGGGACAAGACATGATCATTTCCCCACATGATCTTATAGTTGACGTCGAACTTTTCATCATCTCTGGCTAGACTAAGCTGCAGAATCCCACAACATAGTACAACAAGTGCAAACCTGAACAGTACTGTCCTGTGGCCGGTTCCATCTCTTCTGTCAACTTCTCCCCAAACTCTCTCCATTCCCTTCCTTCCCTCTTTGTGTCGATCTCTGTGTGTATAATAATACCATAATTCTGTTGGCATTATAGCTGCAGGTTTTAAGTTGAGGGGCCAAGAAAAGGGCATGCAAGGGTTGTGTGAGCATATCATCATCATCTTCTTCATCTTCTTCTTATATATATATATATATATATAGTTTCTTATTAACTCTCTCCATTATAACTAACTTGTTATAACTTACGTTGTTTTAAAACTTTGAAACATTAATTATTTTGTTTTAATTTTCTGTTTTTCCCCCTTTAATTCTTCAGTTTCAAGTTTTTTTTTATTTTGTTGTAATAATCATGTTATTATACATGAATTAATTCTACCATTATATTATTCATGAGGGGATTATAACTTGAATACTATAAAAGGGAGCCGAGTCTCATTTGAGACATCCATGCACACAAAATATCTAGAAAAGCTCTCTCACATATGCACACTACTTTGTTATTTATTTATTAATTATTATTATTTTTTTTGTCAAATACATAATATTGTCGCTCTTCCACTCCCATTGATGGCGGTCATGGAGAGTATTGGCTTAGAGTTAAGGGTTTTATCTTGAAACCATATTATAATGCCGATAGTATTTGCATAAGGGGAGACCAACACGACTTTAAGACATTATTCTTAACACAACTCTCTTAGGCTAATTCCTTCTTATTTTTCTCTATATTTTGTTTTATTTGATTGAATTTTATTGTAAAATTTTGCTTGATTAAGTTTTATTATCACACAAATCTCAAATTTCGCAACATAACTAGTATATATACTTCTTTAGCAATGCGTCGGACCATAGGGTTAGAAGAAGTAATGATGGCAATTACATAAACATGCTCCATGCAATAAATGCCAAGTCAGAGACATCATTTAATCAAGTCGTTTATCTGTATTTAATGTCACATAAACTGATACTATCCCATCAATATGTAACCATGCAATAAATTTGGGATGACCAGATTCAGTTATCCAGCAACAAAATATAGCTAAATTCACATGAAACTTGTGTGGGGTTGAGGTTGGGGATGCTTGAATTGGTTACGTAAGTTCTCAAATGTCATTATAGATTGACCTAAGATTTTCAATGATGTTTGCATTAATTAAGACTGTATTTCCTCCCATGCATTGCACGGTCAAATCTTGTTGATAAAGTATAATATAAAGAAATTAAACAATATAGGAGCAAAATAACATTTTAAGATAATAAAAATAAATATTTTCTTAATATTATTAAAAATTTTAGAAAACTTGATCATTATACACAACATTTGTCGTTTCATTAATTGACTTCTTATTCTTAATTTCTTATCAGATCTAAGTATTTTTGTATCAACATAATTCACAACTCTAGACACTGCTAGAGATGACAAATTTAACCCGAACTCTTCCGATCTACCCGATGGAGACCCGCCCCGAATAGGGGGGATTGGAAACGGGGCGGGGACGGGGCACAAAGTTGTGCCCCGAAACACAATTTTTTCATTTTTGTTTTGTAAAAAAAACTTTGTATAACATCATTAGGTCTCAATAAATGCTCTTCCGATCTATGAAAATTACTTAATTATTATTTATTTATTAGGTCTCAAATATTATTATTTTAAGAGTCAATTGACACTTTTTTATACACATTATATCTTGGCTTCATTTTACTTCACTTTCGATGTGGGATTCCATTTACCTTTTAAGTTGATTGGCCCATTTTTATACACAATATTTTGGTTTTGTTTTACTTCACTTTCAATGTGGGATTCCATTTGCCTTTACATCAAAATGGGAAGGCATCCCACGTTGGAAGTGTAGAAAAGTAGAATGAGGTCAATTTATTATAAAAGTTGATACTTGTGACACACATCTTGATGTAATGGGCATTGTCTTGTGCATGACCTAAATAATTTTCTTATACATGTGCCATCTTGGGCTAATATTTCATGTGATTGTATTCTAAACTAAAATAAAAAAAATATTTCGGGGTAAGGTGGGGGATTTTCCTTTCCTCGACCTGACCCGCCCAGATTCAATCGGGGATCCGGGGGGGACGGGGTGGGGTAAAAAAAATCGGGGCGGGGTTTGGGGGAAGCCAAACCCGACCCGACTCGCCCCGTTGCCATCCCTAGACACTGTTATATGAAACTACTCGACGCTCTTCCGATCTCTTTTTAAAGAGTACTCGAAAAGAGGTTAATACTGGCTTTTATTTGTAGTCACAACAACAAACAATTAAAGTCTATAAATTGACATTGACTCTTATTAGTAATCATAATATTCTAAAACAAGTTTGACGTGTCTTGATATTATTTCTCCAACGCGTAGATGACTTTTAATGTTCTAGGGGATATTTAGTGACAAACCTTTCCAATAAAGAGGAATATATATATATATATATATATACATATATATAATTATAAATGCATAGTTTTTATACATAATTCATTTGTATTGAAAAAATTAAAAATACATAGTCATACCAAATAGACCAAGAGTACGAGAAGAAGATATATTCTGAAGACATAATTCATTTTATTTTTTATTTTTTTTTACTTTTGAACGGCATAGCTTATATACATAATTCATTTTTTTTATCTTTAATTTCCTGTATATTGGTAAGTTTTATAGAATTATTTTTTCCAAAATATGTATTATTTAAATTGTCCAACTAATATCCGTAACTATCCACTATTGATAACCACTCATTATCTTCTTTTTTTAATCTATTACTGTTATTTATATACCACAACTTCAAACTTATTTTGATCATTTGGTTAATTTTTTTTAACTTTATTTTTCTTTAACCATTTTAGTATTGGTTAAAATAACCGATCACTACCTTATTAACCGCAAAGTGCGGTTGTGCTTTTACATTTTTTTAATCAATAGTGGACAGTTACCAATAGTGGTAGGTTATGTAACCTACTAATATATAGGAATTAAAGTATAAAAAAAGTAAAATAAAAAATATTCTCCAAACAGAATATGAAACTAAATTGAATATGTTCCAATTGAATATTCCATTTTACTTCTACATTTATTAATACTTAGATTTCTAATGTTCTAGGGGATATTTGGTGACAACATTTCCAATAAAATTTATAAAGAGGGGGGAAAAATAATTAGAAAGATATAACTTATATACATAATTTATAGATCGGTATTGAAAAAATTAAAAATATATGATCATACTAAATAGACCAAGAGTGCCAGAAGAAGATATATTCTAAATACATAATTTATTTTATTTTTTATTTTTACTTTAAAAAGGCATAACTTATATACATAATTTATTTGTCTTTTTCTTTTTACTTTTTTACTTTAATTTTATGTATATTAGTAAGTTTGTTAGAACTATTTTTTTCCAAAACATATATTGTTTAAACTGTCTCACTAATTAATGTTGTCTATGTACCACAACTTGAATTTTTTTTCATTTTTTTAACTTTAATTTCCTTTAACCGTTTTAGATTGGTTAAAGTAACCACCCACTACCCTATTAACCGTAAAGTGTAGTTGTACTTTTACAATTTTTTTTAATCAAAAGTAGCGGTTACCAATAGTGGTAGGTTATGTAACTTACCAATATACATAAATTAAAGAAAAAATAAAAAAATAAAAAAGATTATCTCAAATAGAACTTGAAACCAAATTTAATCTTTTCCAATTAAAGATTCAATTTTACTTCTATTTTTATTAATACTCCCTCCGTCCCACAAAGATATTTCCCTTTCATTTTTCACATAGATTAAGAAAATATAATTAATGTTGTTGAAACTGTACAAGTTAAGAATATATTTCCTAATATGCCATTTGGTTTATATAATATTTCACTCTAGATCTTCTTTATTATTGATTACTATGCATAATAAATAGGTGTATTTTAGAAAACTAAAAATTTAAATAAGAAAAAGGAAATATAATTTATGACGGATAAAAAAATAAGAGGAATAGCTTTTTGTGGCGGAGTATATGGATATACATATATTCAGAAAGAATGCTTTTGAAGTTAATTGTTTGTATTAATAGTGAGTAGTTACCAATAGTAGGCGCTTACCAATATTAGTTAATTTTTTGTATCATTAGTGGGCAATTACCAATAGTGAGTCAGTTAATTATTTGTATCAATAGTGAGTGGTTACCAATAATAGGCGGTTACCAATATGAATTATTTTTTGTTTCATTAGTTGGCGGTTACCAATAGTGGGCGGTTGTCAATATTAGTTAAATTTTGTATTAGTAGTAAACGGTTACCAATATTAGTTAATTCTTTGTTCATTAGTGGGCGGTTACCAATATTAGTAGGACAAAACAAAATACGCTCTTCCGATCTAAAAAATTCTCTCAAATAGAATCTGAAATAAAATTGAATCTTTTTCAATTGAAGATTCAATTTTACTTCTACTTTTATCAATATATAGATATGTGTAATACATATGAGCCTCATAATATGTGCTAACACAATTTGTTTGATTAAATTCTATTCTGAAGTAGAAATAGTTTGTTAAGAGGACATGCAATAGACTATTTAAATTAAATAAGCTATTTATTAAAGAGTCAAATATCAAAATTCGAATCTACCAATTTAGCATTTTGAAATGAAGCGAGTTTGGCTCCCAAATTTGAAGAACCAAAATCATCTTCTATAGTTTAATGGTCACAAATGTCAATGCTCTTTTCTTTGTCAAAGATAATTAAATTATAAATATTGATTAAATATAAAATATTACTCCCTCCGTCCCATATAAAAAATTGGTCCAAATTTTCTTTTTTGTTTGTCCCAAATTATTACCCACTTTTGTTAGTTAGTTTGTTTAATTTTTTTATGTGCTCTTGTTTAATATGCTTTGATATTAACAAATAAGAACTAATAAATTTGAATACTAATTAAATAAATAGACATATTAGGAAAAATATTCATAAATTTCACTTTTTAAAGAATATTAATTAAACTTTCTTAAACTATATGTGACCATTTTTATGGGACGGATGAGGTATAATATTTGTTTCTTGATATAAGCATAATAAAGAGTACAAATAAAAGTTTGAAATTTGTGATTATAAATAAGTATTTGTCAAATCAGTGATATGTGATATTATAATATGTTTTCAAAAAGAGAATCCAACATTTATTTTCATGTGAAGATGAACTGTCCATTTTTTATGTACTTCCTTCTCCACAAATTCTAATTTCACATCATAATCTCTCTTTTTGAAATAACATGCATCTCCACGATCATAATCTTCAATTGTTACATTATTAAATCAATAAAAGCAGTTCGTAGATTCCTTCTGTCTTTCAACTTGTTTGTATATTTATGAGATTTCTCCTAGAGCTTCACATGAGAAGAATAAAAAATGAAATATTTAGATATGCTAGGAAGACATTAAAGCCCGTACACAACTGTCAAAGAAGAGGAAGAAGAGTCAATCAGTGTCGAATGGAAATGAGTTCCTTTTACTCTAGAAGCACTCTGACATGTATATATTATTTCTCTGTTTTGCAGTATTTTACTCGTCTTGCTCCTGTGTGATTAATTTAAGCAATAAGCTCTGATAATTTCATAACTGGTAATGCCCATTTGGCCATTGGATATCTCTCTCAATGGCTGAAAAAATATGCTTCTCAATGAAGTATAATAAACTTTTCTTGGGATGAATTTTGTGTGTTATTTCTGTGTGTTTAACTCTCTACTTTCTATTCAATTTTGAGGAGATTTTCTATCAACATGGGTATTGAAATTGCTTGGATATATACTTGGATATATAGCAGTTGACACGTTCAAATTATAGTTATTTTTTTCTTAGGTAGACTTGGATTTTTTTCCAATCACCTCATTTTTTGAGACAATTAGTCTCTCATAATATCTCTAACTTACCCACAGAAGACTAAAAGAAAAATTCAAACCCCTATTATAGACTTAGAGTTTCTCTTGTTTCAGCATCTTTTCCCTTTTTATTTTTTGTTATGGAGATTCTGAAATGGAAATCACATGTTAACAGAACTTAATTATTCCAAGATAATTATTCCATGTTAACAGAACTTAATTATTCCAAGATAATTGTAGAAAAATCGTCTTTTTATTTGTTGTTGAAATGAGGCTTAGATTCAATGTATTACAGTTTTTGTGAATGATTTTCATTTGATCAATTAACTGGTTTTATGCACAGGGATAAGGATGGAGCCAATGAATAGAGGAATTTGTCATAGCTGTAGAGATCCTACACATCGGTTACCAGATTGTCCCTACTTAAAAAAATCCTTGAAATGTGAAAGTTACAGGACACTAATGATGAGCGAGCAAGACAACGAGAACAAAGGCAAACTTTTTCATGGGTGCTCAAATTGGGACTGCAAATATTTCCAGTGGTTTGCTCAACATACGAATGGAGGTTTGAAGTTTGAGACAGGGGAATCGAGCAACTGGCTAGGTGCCAAGAATAAGGGCATAGCTATTGAGGAAACATATGAATTGTCGCAAATGATAGAAAAATGTGCTAAAATTTCTAACCGTATAGAACATGGTGAATGGTAGAATGAATTTATAACATCAAACCGAGTGAATGGTGGAACGAATGTATAACATCTAACTTTTGTATAACTTTTAGAGTTTGTAGAAGTTTGCATGTATCTATAACATGTAAACCTAGCTTCCAACTATATGGTATGTAGTTGTTATGCATGTTAATGTATTTATCTGAAATATGTATATCTTGTATAATTAGGCAAATGGATTGAATTGAGATGAGTAGCTAAAAGTCTATATTAGTGGGTATTGGGGGTTCTAGGATAACACTAAATGGGCATGAGTATGACATGTTCTTAAAAGTTAAGGACAAAAATGTAAACAATTGGAAATTTGAGCTTATATATTTCTACATTAATTTCTAATGTTACAGTTCATTTTCTTTATATGGTTCCAATTCTCTCCTCGAAACATGTTACATTGCTTATATATAAACTATACATGATCCTCGAGACGATGTTGCTATATTTTAAAAAGGTATTTATGAAGGTTTAGGATGGCAAGCACATAACGGCATACAACTTGAGGCGCACTCATGTCAATTAATCCACAATTTTTTTTATAGTTGAAACCTTTCATAAACATCACCTGCTTACGTAACCTTTTAAGGCCAACAAAATGAATCTGAATACACAGTATGTTTTACCGCTACAAACTGAACACAAATATTGGGCAACTATGCAAAATAAAGATAATGATGCCTAGCCATCCGACCATCACAATGATCTAACCAACTGTGGAACCTATAGTGTTCAAAATATACAAAAGTGACCCAATATGCAACCTATAGTGTTCAAAATAGACAAAAGTGTAATGCCACCCTTTTTGGCCAGATCGGAAGAGCCAGCTGTACAAAATATACAAAATGGATGATGCTACCATTTTCCAAGCCGGCCTGTGTCTGCAGTTGAGTTGCAAGGAAAAGCCTGCGATAGCAAAGAAAGTGTATTTGTAAGCCCGATCATCACGCATTCCTAATTATCTTACTAATTGTGTAAAAAAATCCGACAGAGGCCATGTAAGTTCGACAGAGGCCATGTAATTATCTCCCATGTAAGTTCGACTTAATCAACCTAGATGCCATCCATTGCATTTAAGAAAATACCATCCCTCTGACCATCAATCACCTAACCAAAAAAACTAAATGAGCATAATAAGTGCACAAGTCACAGGAGATTAAACAATACATCTATTCAACTATTAGAACTAATAGCCAACATTAAAGCAAGTGCAACGAAATGGAATGTGTTGTCACGTACTCTGTCACGTACTCTAAGAAATTCCATCGATGATCGTGCCACAAGAGACGTAGGTAGGGTTGCTTTGTGTATTCTGATACTCAGCAGGCATCTCAGGGCAGTATGCATCATCATGCATGTTGCCACTGAACGAACAATATGGACAACGGTTAGAGCAATAGCAATGACGAGATAAATTTGGATAGAACAATATGAAGTATACAAAGCAACCACTTGAGATATATTTTACGCACCTCGCTTGTGAAGCTTGTGACGCCTGACAAGTCTGAGCGTCATGACCCATTTTCTAATATAAGTTACAGTGCCGCAAACGCTGTGTGGCGGCTTTTTCCTTTGAAGTCTTAATACACTTCCCGGATCCTCTCATTCACTTAGGCGCGAGATCTCTGACAACAACTTGCTCCACGCTAATGTTCTCATTTTGCGGCGCCAAGTCAAAACCCTTGTGATACATTTCATTTATATAACGTTTGGTACTCTATAAGATCCCTGAAAGATAATTAGTATATG
>CAVNYN010252675.1:0-18216 GCA_963692815.1 Nyctanthes arbor-tristis
CCACGTTTTTAACCCCCCTCCTTGCGGGTTTTGCCTCAAGCAAGATCGGGTTTTCCCTTTGAAGGCCGAAAATGTATTCTGTGGAAACGCTAAGGACTATAATCGGCTCAGGAATGGTGGAAGGTTTATTATCCTTCATGTGGCTGGAAACTTCTTTTACCCCAAACTGTTTCTGTTCGAGGTTGTTCAACCATTTTCTCAATTGACCCAGCTTGTAGGTCTGTTGAGAGGCTAGTTGGTGACCTCGAAGAATTTCCAGGGGCGAGCTTATCGTGTGTTGGCAAGGACGAGCGAGCGTCGGGCTTTTTTTCCTTTGTCCACGCTTGTTCGGTCACTGTGGCTTAGGCGACCTCGGCCTTCTGGGCCTTGTTGGGGTTGGGGGCCCAATATTGTGAAAACCTACCCCCAGCTATGATTTCAGACGCGTGTTGTTGGTAAGTTGCGGGTTACATTGTTGTAGCCGCTGCACTTCCTCGGCGAGGGCTTCCACTTACTGCCAGAGGGTCTCAGTTTCTGTAGATGTTGGAGGCCGTAAGGGACAGGCACCAGCCATGCCTCTATTCCTTCGAAGCCTGTGTGCCAATCAGCCATCACTACTCCTTGTTCTTTGGCTTCTGGAATGTTTTCCACTCATTTTCTTTCTATGGGAGTTTTTTACATAGCTTTTAGTAGAGTTTCCCACTGACCGCACCAATTTGTTGATATCAAATTCAGCCTTTGACTCAATACGTATTTGCAAGAAATTGTTATTTGAATCGGTAGTTAATGTGTAAAGGCCAGGAATGTTTGCAATAAATGAAAGAGAGTAAATGTGCCAAAGATAAGAAGAATGTGATTTTTTTTCTGAGGTCCTTTCTCTCAGCTTCGTTTGCCTCTATTTATAATACCCCATTTGCCACTTGCATGGGGGTGATAATTATATGCATTTAACGCTGGGCCTGGACGTCCTGAACCGCAAAAACATAGGAATGGAGACTTGCCTCAGAGGTCACTAAAACGGGCTCCTTAGATTTTTTGGTCATTTAGTTGTTAGGCCGTTAAATTGGATGAACCTCTCGGAGCCAGCTCCCAAGACCTTACAACCATTGATCGTTGTTGACTTTTGGCCCTTGGCAACCTGGTGGCTACACACAAGATTATTGAAATTTCTAAAAGACATGCTTCCTGAGGATAATGAGCTTTCTAGCTGGACTTACAGGGCAAAGATATTGTTGTGCCCGTTGGGTATGGATCTTCCGATCTCACACGCATGTCTAAATGATTGTGTCTTGTACTAGCACGAGTACAAAGATTTCCATGTGTGCCCAAAGTGTGGGGCGTCACAGTATAAGAGAAAGGATAGCCACGATAAACATGTGGATAAAAAAGTCCTTGTGGCAAAGGTGTTGTGGTATCTACCTGCAATACCTAGACTCAAATACTTGTTTGCGAATGCGAAGGATGCAAAGAAACTGTGGTGGCATGCTGATGGAAGGAAAGAAGACGGAAAGCTAAGACACTTGGCTAATTCTCTCCAGTGGAGGAATATAAACAGGATGTTTCCTGAATTTGGTTACGAAGATACGAATCTTAGGCTTGGACTATGTACAGATGAAATGAAGCCGCATGGTAATATGAGTAGTTGACATAGCACTTGGCTGGTTATATTGGTGTGTTACAATCTTCCACCTTGGTTGTGTATGAAGCAGAAGTATATAATGTTGTCATTGTTGATTTCGGGGCCTAAATAGTAGGGAAATGAGATAGATGTTTACCTCGCGCCACTCATTGATGATTTGAGGTTGTTGTGGAATGAAGGTATGTTGGTGTTCAATGCATAAAGTCGGGTGCATTTCACACTACGTGCTAAGCATACAGTAACTTGTCAAGTTATACTACCAAAGGTGCCAAAGCTTGCCCCGTTTACAAAGATAAGACGATTGATCTTTGGTTGAATAATTGCAAAAAAATTTTGTTCAGATATTTCTCCCAACTAACCACCCATATCAAAGGAAGAAAAATGCTTTCAATGGGCGAATCGAGACTCAAGTCGCCCATTTGCTGTTAACTGGAAAAGATATTTATGATAGAGTTAAAAATATTAATCTCGTGTGTGGTAAAATTTCAAAGCTTCCATAGAAGAGTCTATGGAGGAAGTGATCTATATTCTAGGATTTGCCATACTTGCAGCATTTGCAAGTTAGGCACTGTCTCGATATAATACACGTGGAGAAAAATGTGTGTTATAATATCATCAGAACGTTGTTGAATAATAATCCAGTAAAGACGAAAGATAGTGTCAAAGTTAAAAAAGACATGGTAGAAATGGGGATACGAGAATAGTTAGCACATCAGGAGTCTAGAAAGCGTACATTTTTGCCCTCCTCCCGTCCCCCCGTGTGCTATACCTTGTCTAAACAAGAGAAGACAAGCTTTTGTGAGTGTCTGAATGTTGTTAAGGTTCCATCTGGCTATTCATCAAACATCAAGAGGCTTGTATCGATGAAAGACTTGATATTGGTTGGTATGAAGTCTCACAATTGTCATGTCTCAATGCTACAGTTTTTGCTAGTTGCACAAGTTATATTGCCAAAACATTTTAGACATGTCATAACTAAGCTCAGCTTTTTCTTAACTCAATTTGTTGCAAGGTCATTGATCCCGAGGCCTTGGATGCTTTGCAAGCCGATGTTATTATCACTCTATGGCAGCTGGAAATGTATTTCCCGCCATCATTTTTTGACATTATAGTGCATTTAATTGTTCACTTGGTGAGGGAAATTAAGATCTGTAGCCCAGTGTTCTAGAGGTATATGTATTCGTTTGAGAGACAAATGGGTTTTTTGAAAGGCTACATGAGAAGCCGATCTAGCCCAGAAGGGAGTATAATTAAAGGGTATAATACTGAGGAGGCTAATGAATTTTGTGCTGATTACCTATATGGTGTTGAAGCCATTGGTATTCCTAAATCGTGGCACGAGGGGAGACTTGGAGGTAAAGATACTACTGGATTCAAATCAATTGTTCCCAGAGCCGAAATACGAGATAAAGCACACCTTCTTATCTTGTGGTACCTTACTGTAGTTCACCCCTTTTTGGACAAGCACATGTCGCTGTTAAGGCGTCAGAATTTTTAAAGGGTGAGATGTGGATGACCAGTGAACATAATTGCACATTTATAACATGGTTCAGAGATAGAATGCTCCAACAATTGTCCCGCACGCCGATGGCGATCACAGAGACAGTAAAATGGTTGGCGTACGGTCTTGGAGTAGATCTTTCTTTTTACGAAGGGTATGACATTAATGGGTACACATTTTACATAAAACGGCAAGACGATAAGAACAGGATTCAGAATAGTGTGCTCTTCCGATCTTAGCAATTTCATCAGAATATTCTGGACCCAACCATGGGAGGCCAGTGGAAGCCGTAATACCATATTATGGTGTAATTGAATAAATTTGGGAACTTGATTACAAAGTTCTCAAGGTTCCTCTTTTTCGCTGCAAGTGGGTTAAAACCGTAGGGTGTTCGAGTTGACGAATTAAGTTTCACTCTGCTGGACTTCGGTCAGCTGGGCTATCAGGATTACCTTTTCATACTCGCATCACAAGCTAAGCAAGTGTTATGTATTATTGATCCTGTTGAGCCTAAGTGGTTAGTCGTCCTTCAAGGCAAGAGACATAAATGGCGTCGATGATGTGGTTGACCAAGATGAGTATGATCAATTTGACAAAATTTTCACCTTCTCTGTTGGTATACAACATACACTTACAACGGATGATAATATAGAGACAAATTATATGCGTTCAGATTATAGGGAAGGCCTATGGATTGACCATAGCTCATATAGCATCATCGCGTAAGATCATTTGCATTCTGCATTTTACATGCATTTCCAATGCTTTTGTTTGTGCTAATATCTAGTTATCTAACCTTTAGTTTGTATGTTATTATTTATATGCACTACTGTGTTGGAATACATTGGTTAGACTAATATATTTGTGTTTGTATTTGTATACAGGTAGAGACGTAGTGAGAGCTCTTGATGGCTGACAACTCTGGTGTAACAGGTGATCCGCCTGGCAATAAAAAGAAGTAGACAAGAGATCCAAAAACTTTTAAGAAATTGAAGAAGAAGTAGGATGTTGTGGCTGAATTTAAGGAGCAAGGAAGGCCTATTGGGCAATTTGCTAAGGATTTGGCCAATTACGTGGAGAGTGTGGTACGGATTCATGTGTATATAAGCTCTCTTGACTGGCATGTAGTTGAGCAACCCCTTAAGGATCTTGTGTGGGAAGACATTAAGGTACTTTTATGAGTTTACGTGGTTCAATTTGATTTTATCCTGCAGAAATTTGATATCGCATAATTTGATATTTTTATCCTGTAGAAAAGATTCAACCTCGCGAATGATAGATTGAAGGAGCCTGTATTGAAAGAGATCGGAAGAATTGCGAGACTTCAAGACTTCGTTGGTGCAAAAATACATCAAAGAGATGCACATGAAGTATAAAACTCCTTGCTAACTTTATGAATTCATTACGCCTGCCATCTAGGAGAAGTTCAAGTAAGATCATGAAATTTAGAAGTTCAAGGTATGATCAAAGAAAATTTTATATTATTTTCCTACCACTGGCAAAAAACTAAAACATTTGTTGGATTGACTTTCAGGAGAAAAGTGAGAAGGTGAAGGAAGTAGTGTCAAGCGTTGAATGTGCATCCTCACCATTTAGGCTCAGCTGGTTATGCTCGTATTAGGGCGGAGTGGGCAGCTACAGACCCCCTGTCTTCCTCCACCTTATGTGGTGAGTTACTTTGACCTTTCAGATCGAGGATCGAAGTCTAGATTGGTCTCAGGCAAGGACTGTCAAGGGCCCGGATGGGACTTATTACGTATCGAATGAGAAAACAAGGGAGGTGTATGAGAAAATTGTAAGCACACATTAATAAGGAATTTTTACTTTATTTAATTACTTGCTCTTTACTCACATGACTTATATTTATTTTAATTTTTGAAACAGAAAGAAATGCACGAATGTGTCAGCCAAGGGGCTTTTACCCCACAGAGACACCTGGATATATTAACGGCGGCGCTTGGCACAGAGGTGCACCCTGGTCGGATAAGGGGATTTGGTGGATATGTCACTTTGAATGGCGTATATGGATGACCAAACGAGCCTAGGAGAAGATCGAGTAGGGTCATGTCACTGGATGATCTTAGAAAGCCGATCACATCGGACGTGAAGGCCAGCATCACTGAAGGGTGAGGAAAGAGACCATGGCATAGATGTAGGCTCTGTTTGATCTGATGCTATCATAAATGGCCTCTATCTTCCAGTACTATAGAATGGAAAGACATACGTAATTTCATGGAATGGAAATACATACGGCAGTGAGTCCTTTCCGGAGACCACTAACTCGTAGTAGCCGTCACTCTGTCGATCCCCAGCCACAGCTTGACATTGAGTTATACTTAGTATCATGTATAGATGTTGTTGAATGCATTGACTTCTTTTCAATTCTTACAGTTAACGTTATTTTGTTCGCTTGTGTATTAAATATCAAAGAAGCTGACTCGGTGTCATCTCGCCCTTGCCAGAGCGAGGCTAAAATTGTGGGCGGGGGGTGGTTTACCCATTCAACACTACTACTGTGGTGCACGGTAAACAGTTACTGTCCAGTCATTACAAAGTCTTAGTTGAATTTTTACATGGCGATATGATGAATTATTTACTCCTAGTACCAAATTCATTCTGAATAGTTAGTGGATGTAGCTGAAGGCGGTTTCACTCAGTGGCCATCACATTTATTGATGTTAGACGTGGTAATTAGTTGAAGTTACACAAAAAAGAATTAGATTTTGTGTTACACATATTTTTATGGAGAGCAAATTATCACTGTAGGAACAGTTACCAGAGCAGGCGACATCTACAGGAAAAGGCAAATAGACCGCCAGTGTTGAAGTTCTTTAGCATGGTCTAATCTTGTCGACGATGCAATATTGGTTACCCTAAGTCCCCACCTCAAAAGGTTGCACTCTCTGACTGTTAAGCTACCCTTTTCTATGGATTTCATAGACATGCCGATGGTTGAGGAAGTGTTTCACTACCCAATCAAGATGGTGAATGGTATACATGTTTCTGTCGACGATATTGCTGACCTATTCAATATGCAATGGTTGAATGTACCTATTTTGCAAGTTTGGGAAATGTAAGACTTCCTCCCTCACAATTAAGTACGTCGTATAATTTTTAATTTGACATTTCATAGCTGGTGTAATGTATTTTAGGTACCTACATCATTCGTGCAGCGTACACGAGATTGAAAACATTAGGTTTCTTTGTCCCGTGCTTATCGGGGCTATTAATTTTCGAGCTAATGGAGAGGCGAGTTATACTTACATGGTCATAGCGCTTTCACAAATGATGGACAAGAATTACATTCTAGCACCATATCATCAGGGGTAAAACCAACTATATTGTTCATGTTTTTTTTCCTTTGACTTAATTTGAATTATTTGTGGCTAACTTATGTAAACTTACATTCTTATAAAAAATTCTAGAAACCATTGGATGCTGCTTGTGCTGTGCCTTAAACGTAATACGGTGTACTTCTTAGACTCTATGGAGGATAAGAAGCACTCATTGGATATCAAAGCGGAATTGTCTACATAAGTGGTTATTAATAACTATTGACATAATAGTTTTTTGTGAAGGTTTGAGTTTATTTAACTTCTATATACATTATAACTTTAGGATACTTAAAGTGTTGTACGCGTTAGGGAAAATACTGAACAAAAATCTCATGTGGAAATCAATTGCAGTATGTAAAATATCCTCTTGATGTTACAATAACTACTGAGGTTTCATATTTTAGCTTTTTAGTTACTAATACTTTTTTTCAACTCATTGGAACTTTTAGTGTGCTCAGCAATCGGGATCCACTGAGTGTGGATCTTGTGTGATGAGAAATATGTTCGAGATGGTCACACTTTATTCTCATACTGAAGAATATCTTGATACAGTATAAAAATTTATCGAAAACTAAGAATTATTTAATTATTCATGTATATATATTTTTTATTAACAAAGTAATTATTTTTCTTTTTATTTGTTGCAGGTTTATCAATCTGGGCATATATTCAAGCTAATATAGATGTGATTCGGGAAATGTAGGCTGAGTACTTTGTCAACAATTGTATATGACTTTTGGTCTTATCTATTTTGAAATATTTTTTACTTATGAATTATAGATCTTCATGCAAACATATACATTTCAATAGTTAGTACACATTATTTCAATGGTTAATTAATGACATAATGATTTTGCTCAATATGTAGATTACATTACTGCTAATATTGTTTGAATTAGTTATTGATTGCAGTTAGATTTATGTTAAGATATGGCGATGATTGGAGTAGTGTAATAATTTAATAGTTATTGATGTTTGGAGTACTTAGATCTATATTCAGTATGGTTAGTTTGATTTTTTTAATGGTTTATTTACGTTAGTTTATAATGCTAGATTATGGAGTAATTATTGATAGTAGTTTCATTTATATTAAGTTGGTAATGATAATTGTGTTAAAGTGTATGGAAATTGCTAGTGTTGGTGCTGGAAATTCTTCTTGGTTGTGGATTGGGTGCATTTCTTGTTCTAGCTTCGCAGGATGACAATAGATATTTCTGGAGTATTTAAAAAAACGATTCAAATGGCACCAGTTGTTTGATCACAACTGACGCTTAAAACTAAAAAAAAAAGCTAAATTATATAGGCGTCAGCTGTTTGATCACAACTGACGCATAAATATAACAATAGGCGTCGGTTGTGATCAAACAACCGATGCCTATTGTTGTCTTTAGGCATAGGGTGTGTTGAACAACCGACGCCTGTTGCTAACTTTAGACGTCGGTTATTACCTTGAGAATGGGCGTCTCTTACATAGGCGTCTATGTCACAACTGACGAGTATTCATCATAACAACTGACGCCTATTATGCTTTTTTGCAGTAGTGATACTAGCTTAGTCAATGAGGATTCTCCAAATTTTGAGTGCCCCAGCTTTCCCAACATCCACTAGGCACTCAAACCTACTACCTATAGACATCTACAAAATTTTGAAGTATAGTCTTGTTCTTATTATTCAAACTATTACTTTTTTTTTTTTTTGGAATTTCATTTTTCTTCTTTTTTTCTGAATTTTTTTCCTTTGATTTTTTTTCCCTCTCTCTCTCTCTCTCTCTCTCTCTCTTCTCAATGGCCTTATATGACCCTTATTGTGAGCTTTGGCTCAATAACTCTAGGTTTAGTTGACCCAGGACACCAGATTTAAAAGGCCCTAAGTACTTAATTACTCGAGTCATGCAGACTTCGAAGAGTGGTAAAGACACATCGAAGGCTTTTTCCCACACATCTATGCAAGACTTGAGAAGGGATGAAATCACTAGCTTATGGTCATTGCCTAGCTTCTATTAGTAAGCCGAAAACACTCTACACAAATATTCAACATGTACAGAATCCACACCAACCTTACTAGTATCCCCATGACTTAAATTCCTTCAAACTTAGACTTAAATACATTTGACAAATAAGAACAATAGAAAAGGTAAGGTATTCTAATTTTCCACTTTAACTAGTATCTACTATACAATTCATCTAACCAAAGTGCTGGCTATAGTGGGTTATGCCAAATAAAGAACATTTCAAACATAGACAAGCAATTTTAACTAAATTAAGTTCATAGCAATGCTCCATTTCAAATGATGAACAATGCAAATTTAAAGATTTCTAGCAATTACAGTCGACAAGGCAATCAAATACACGAATAAATTTTTTTTCAAATAATTTTTTTAAAATTATTTTTGGAGTTTCAATTTTTTTTTTATGATTTTTTTAAAGCAATAAAATTTTACACTATAAATCCGACTCTCATCAAAGTTAAGCAACAAATATTTAAAGCTTCCTACCCTCACACTCAAAGTATACATTGTCCTCAATTTATTAAGTAATATAAACAAGAAAGGGTTAAGATACTCTCAGTGTTGCTAGTGAAGAAAGCTTAGGCAAAAGATAGGACATTTTCAAATTTCCCTTTTAAAAGTCTTGGTCCCTCTTCCACTTCATATTCATGTGGCGTTCTTCTTAGGTGTATGGTACCTGCAACAAAAAGAAATACACTTATAAGCACGGTACGTAAAATTGGCACTTAACTTAAAATTGAGTATAAAATGATGTGCACTCCCAAATTATACTACCATTTCAATTTTAATAAAATCACAAACCCATTTAATCACAAATGAGCCAACTATGCCTCATTAGTAAGAAAAAGGTCTAAAATACGTGAATCATGCTCAAGATATGAAGAAAATTCAATTCATACATGCAACTTTTATAAAAAGATGCACAAATGAAATTTTAAGCACAAACTGACTTGGCATCTTTGACCAAAGAAAACATGAAGAACACTTGAAGCTTTCCGAAGTGGTCCTTTGATACAATAAAGCTCACATCTAGCTATAGCTTTGTATAAAATTTCAAGTCAATCTGAGCTTATTTGAAGTAGACGATGAGTGCTGTATAGAGCAGAAAATAGGATAACGTGCCAAAATTTCGAACTTCTCCCAAGCTGGCTTTTGATAGAAGAAATTATTAATGTTCTCTCACGCTTCACGAATTTTCAGGTCAAACGGATGTCGTTTGAGCTAGACGATTAGCGACTGAACGTGGAAGCAATTTGCATTCTGCGGTGGGGTGTGGTTTGCTCTCTTTTCTATTTTTTCCCCACAATTTTTCCGTTAATGACCCGTGCATAAGATAAATGGTGGTAGGACTCGATAAATAATAAGATCAAAATAAATCAACATAAAATTGAACATAAACATGCTTAAAACTAATGAAAATCAAAGAAATGATTGTTTAGCTTGACTGTTTAAATTATTCGTTTGACAACTTGCCAAACATGCCAAAGTTGCCTTTGAATCCATTCATGTCGAAGGTTGAGATTTGGATGTTACCCTTCTCAAAGTCGTATACTTTATTTGACTTTCAAACTCGAAGTCAAGTATGTACACTTCAACCAACTCATTAGATCCTATGACAAAATCAATTGAACCATGAAATTTGTAAAGGGTTTGATCGGAAACTTCAATTTCGTTGCTCAACACCTCTTCATGTTCATTAACTGAAATCACGTTCTCCCCATCAACCTGATCATTTTTTGTAGATAGGTCGTTATTCTTTTATATCTCTTCCATTGTGGTAAGGGCTAATTCAATTACTTCATGACTTTATGAGCCCACTTCTTTACCTTACTTCTAGCAAACTTGAGGTACTCTAACATAAGTTTTAAGAATTTGGTAAGTTCTTCCAACAACGGTTCATATTGATCTGAGTAGTTAAACTATTGATAAACCGAATTCACCTTCCAAGTCAGACGTATCCATTCCTTGTCAACCTGCATTGCAAATGACATGGGCATAAGGTACTCTTCGACTCCAGCAAGTTTAAAACATTCACACATTTTAGCCCTTTGCTCATTGTGGAATTTAGCAAGAGGCTTCTCTTCCTTGTCGATATCTCCAAATGCATGATGCCATGTCATTTTGTTGATCTCCTACTTTTTCTTTCATTCCCTGACAGCAATAAAATAGAGAAAGAGAAGTGGATTAACTAGAAAATATAAGAGTAAAAAAGGGCAAAAAAAGGGGACTAAAATCAACTTAAGCAAAAAACAAGTAGAAACTTTAGTCCCTGGCAACGGTGCCAAAAATTTGATAGCGATTTTATCCCGAAAGTGGATGCATGCATCATTAACAACTTATATAATGATGAGTAGAGTGCCAAATCCCATGAGGACTGGATCTACTAAATTCGCTTTATTTGACATCGGCTTTAACTTAAGGAAACACAATTATTTTTTTTTTTAGAAATAAATTTTAGCTAAAGAAAAATTATCTAAGAAAATAAATAGCTAAAATTATTTATAAAATCTGAAAACAATCAAATCAATAACGTACTAGGATTATGGATCCACCATTGTTGACCCACTTAAAACCATTCATTACTCATTTTCAAACAATCCTCATTATATGTTGACAGCCGATGTTCTTTATATGTTAATTTATTCTCTCGATACAAATTAAGCCTATTTTTGCCTATGACCCAACTTTATCTCTATAATGGATGTAAATAGGTAAAAACGCAACACAAAACTAGAACATCACAAAATGTTGCATTAAGCATAAAAGTATATCTTTATCTCCTATTAGACTTAATGCTATTTGTTATTAGAGCTAGAACCATATCTACCTATCGGTCATGACATGAATCCCTAAATTATTTGAAAATTGATCAAATGATAAGATATCAATCAAAAGCATAACAAACAATCAACAATAACAAGAATATTGCCTAGGTTAAAAAACCGATGGCCCAATATTAATCAAAAGCTTCTCTCGAAGGCCAACTGATTCTATGCCTACATGTGAACTCTTGGAAAATATAGACAAATAAATTGGGTGAATGAGAAATTGATGCTCAAATTGCACCCTAATGAAATGGTTTTATGTGTTGATGTGAATGCAATTGGCATACATCTCATATATTATTTGGCAATGTCTTATGAATGGCTACGCTTTTATAAGGTGTAAACTAGTATAGTCAAATTACAGCTCGACGGTTAAAAGAATGGTCACGAGCCTTTGCTTATAGAGGGGTCATTCCCAATGTTCCAATAGAGATTCACTGTTTTCCTCCTAACTCACTATTTCTTTCCCTTTCTCTATGTGCTTGAAATAATTTTTTCTTGATAGTTGAAAGCATTCATGGTGATTTAGTTTAGCCACTGTTTCAGTTTGCCATAGTAGAAGCTTTGTGCTAGCTTGCTACCAGTCTACCGTTGTATCCTAGTAGACAGATGCTTTATGAATTTCAAGCACTGATAATGAGGGGGCGAATCTATTCTAAGGAAATTATGTTTTAACACAGGCCTCTGTAAAGTGTTGTGCAATCAAAGTTTTGCAATTCCTTTGGTCAGAATCTTGGGGCACATTCACCTTATGAATTGTTGTTACAGAGATCTAATTAGTTTTGTAAATTATCATTTAATTGGTTGTCCATTCTTGCGATTCAACATATTCATTTTTGTTATCTATACTATAAAACTAACAATCTTAAAACACATTCGTGAAAAGGCGTAAACATGTTGTTTGATGAAATCACAAGTTATTCTGTGACTTTCAGTTATTGTGCAAAGTCATAAGATTATAAATTGTCAGAGAGAGTTTCTTGTTATTCTCGTATGTTCAAATATGACAATCTATAATTTCATGGTACGAAGTTGCATATTTATTATGTGGTTATAGATTTTGATATGCCATAATTTAATGAACAATTCTAACTATAGCTCAAGTTGGAAGTTGAAGAGTATTTCGTAGGAATGAAGATTGAAATGAAATTGGAGATTCTTACAATCTATGCAATAAACAATTTTTATATGATTACAAATTGATCGGGGTACGACTTTGGAAAAGTTAAACATGTACATGTTTTGAATTGAGGGTATTTAATTCTATTCTTTTGTTTGATTCTACCATAATATCATAAAAAGAACTTCTACCATATCTAAAGGGTATGAATTTGGGAAGTACATGTTTATACTTGTCTTAATATATAGATAATAAATTTCGAAGCTGTATGAAAAGGTTATTAAACTTGCTCTCAATTCAAAATTTAACTGCAGCTTGTATACATAGAATTTTTAATTTATTTTAATTTTCAAATGTCTTTGTAAGTTAGATGTCATACGAACTTGAAATCGCAAAATTTGAAGACTCATGGAATGAGTTATGATACTTTTGTGAACCTTGTCAGGCTGTACCGAGAATACATGAACTCCATGGTGGATGAGTTATTTTGTGGACCTAGCTTTCTTATTTGGCTATGAAATGGTTATATGTTGTATAAAAGTGAGTCCCCTAAGTAATATAAAGATTTTAGACTATTTAGTTGTTTATTGAAAGGTCATATGCGGTTTGTGACTAATTGTGACCTTTATGATAGCATGCTGAAATTTTGGTACAAGGGCACTTAGACTCGGATTCTTTACATTTCTTAAAGTACTTGCTCTTTTATATCAAAGTAAGATAAGTTTGGGGTGTTGGAATGACTTGTTTAACACTATGGTTTTGAGATGATAATCTAAAATTATTTTGAAGTTTCGACTTTGCTATGTACTTCATGATTCTTGCCGTACTTTGGACTCGCTACAGTTGTGGCGGGAATTGAACTATAGAGTGCTTTGAAAGTTCTCCAATTCATTTCAGACTTGAAAACTCATTACTAATTTCATAAATCTAAATGAAGCGTATAACTTCAAATTTTGAGACTATTCCCTAATTGGTAAAAAGTAGCTTGTGACCTGGGTCGTAGCATGATGACCATACTTGTATTAGTGACAGCACAAGTTTGTGTTACAAAAGTGTAACACAAGGAATGAAATTATAGAGAAAGTTGTTTTCTAGAAAAGAGTTGAGAATGTACTCAAAAAGAAATATTAGGTGTCAAATGACTATTGTGGTGTGGTTAGTATGAACTACCTATGACATGGAACCATGCGTGAATTACACTTTTATGGAAGAGTGGCATTGTTGAGGGAAAGAGAATTACACAAGAAATTATTAGTGTAATCTTAATGTCTAATTGCGGTACCTATAATATGTGGATGAAACATATTAATAGGAGTCAACAATTTAACCGAATGACCGATGTAAATCGACAACTCAAACCGAGCCGGTCGGTTTCCACCGGTTCACTGTTTAGTCCGGTCGGTTTTGTGAGAAAGAGTATGTCGTTCGGTCTGGTTGACGGTTTGGAGGCTGAAAAACAATGTAAACCGAGCTGAACCGATAAGTTATTAACCAAACCAAAATAAGCCTATTAAAGTGAACCGTCAATTTATTTATCACACTGAAAGTCTGAACTGAGCATCATTTTTATGCAAAATATAATCTGTTTTTGTACTTCAATTACTGTGCAACTGGCCCCCTTCCCAAAAGTATTGAAAGATGGTGCTACGCACACTCATTCCGTGCAAATACGAGTGCAGTAGTCAATCTTTCTATAGAAAATTAAGCTCTCTATTATGGAGAGCTTAGTGTGATGTGGAGTGCCATGTGGACTGGAGGGTCCCGCGCCATATGAGCAACACTCCCCCGCCTCCCAAAATGTGCTGGGCCCCACCCAAAGAAAATTAAAAAGTCTTAAAAATCTCCCCACCCCCAACCCACGATTTTTAGATCCACACCCCCAACCCCAAAATCGAGCCCCCTCTCTCTGGAACAGCCCCCGCCCCCAACCCGCAGGCCACAACCAGCACCGCCGGAGGAGACCCCGCCAGACCACCGCACAACCATCAGCGCCACCATTCCCTCTCCCTGGCCCCAATATCTCTCGTTCTCCCCTTCCCCACCGAGGCGGCCACCAATCACCGCCTCCCACCTCCCCGCCGGACCGCCGTAGAAGGGGGGCGAAGCGCGCCACAGATCCGCCTCTCCCGCCCCCATATCTCTCTCTCCTCCCTGATCTCCGGCCCCTCCCTGCCGGACACAGACAGAAGAAGTGAGCTACGAACTCAATGAATTTTTTAATAAATATGAACAAACTTTTTTGGTTCATGGATTTTTGTTATTTGTGAATATTGTCTACGTAATGAATTGGTTTTGAATAGGATTAGTTTGAATGTGAAACTGTGAATAATGGGTTTTAATTAAAAAGCATCATCCTGTTGTAGAGACTATTTACTATGATTATATAGGTTTGTACTATGATATTTGATTGCAATTCTACGTGAGACATATGGAATTTGCTTTTACTCATAACTAGACTAGATGCGTTTTGAAGTGAAAATGTGACCTCATGATTATTTATTAGATTCACTGGTTTTTCACTTATGATTATTTAGGGGTGGACTATAATATAAATCTGGTATTTTGGAAAGGCTTCAACTTGTAATATGTATTACTAAGGATGCTGCCAGTTGAAAATCTATGAATCAGATGTTAAAGGTAAAGAAAGACTATGTGAAAGGTTAAGAAAGACTGCAAAAGATTATGCAATATGTTGTCTTTCATGGTTTAACTGGAGCTTATTTTCCATTACCATCCTATTTCATAGATATACTATATTACCTCTCCAATCATCTTGCTCTCTCCAGTGTATAGTTGCTTATAGACTATTTCTGAATGTGCTGCCCTTCCCCACCCCACACCCCATCCTCCAGTAGTTCCATCTGGGCAAGAAGCATCATGGTGATTCATGAAGTATTTGTTAGCTAATCAAATTGAGTTGTACATTTGCACAGCAGTTAAGTTTTCTACCGCTGATGTTTAGTAGCTCTCGAGGATACTTGGGATTTATTATATAATTTAATTGCCTAAACATTTTCATTTGTGATATCAGGATCATCTTGGATTTTGCAGCACCTGTAGAATTTCTATGTATAAGAGAAACTAAACAATTTTATGCTAAAAAATCGAGACATCATTCTTAAGTTGAAATTGTACTGTTTAAGAAAGATGGTAGCAGTGGTTTATGAAAATAGTGTTTAAGTTATGCGTTCGCATTGTTAAATGTAGATAAGTCAAACCGCTGTTTCAAGTTCATTTAAGTGCTAGTGTATTTGCAAAGGAATTTTTTTATAGACTGGTTCATAGTTGTAATGATTTGAGCTGAATTACTTTATAGTATAATACTCGTTACTCACTTGGTTATTAACTGTCGGTTTGTCTTATATTATTGGTTTAGAACTATTTTGTAATATAGCTATCAGTTTTTTTTTTGGGATTTCCTTTTAGAGTTTAATTAGTACATATTTCATAATTGAAATATATTAACAGTAAAATTGAAGCACAATTTGCTCTGATGCTTCCACCAATGCAGGTGTCCGTTGCAATATATTTGTACAACGCATTAAGCGTGGGAGCTAATTACGGATTCTCCCACAATTGTAGAAGTCCAAACCCCTAAATGCAAGATTGCATAGAACTACAATTATGCATATCTGTTTATTCGGACAACACACAGTTGTAACTTTTCCATATGATCTTGTAGACATTCTATCTATTTGTGAATTCAGACTTTAGTGTTCACGGATGTATTATAGTTAAATGAATTATGAAGGTATTCTCGTTTGTGTTTGTGGACTTCAATTTGCAAGTATAACACAATCTGTACGTGCAAAATAGTGACCGTTGCTATTAATAAAAGAGATTCACTATCTATAGTAGTCAATCAAAAGGCCATATGTGGCATCATTGCATACTGGGAAAATCGGGCCTTTTTTTCCGAAAGAAGAGAATCAGCTCCTATTAATCCGAAGAATATACTTTGGTCATATTCCAATTTATGTTGTAGCATATATAATTGGAGTAAAAGTCCTTAGTTTTTATCATTTTTCCAATGTCACAGAACGGGTTTTTTTTTTTTTTTTGTACGTTAATGGGAAACACCAAACGGGTATTTTTGGCAAAATTTCGACAGTATACCCCCTATAAATTTGGCCTACTAAACCTGAGAAGATTTATAATATGTAATCTTTCATCATTGCAACAATGGAAATATTACAATTTCTTGACTGCTCGTCATAGCAAGCAAAATTCCATTCTTCCACGTGCACAATTATCATTGATCATATACAAAAATAAATTGCTCCTTTGCCTAAAATATGAAAAGTAATCCCGTCAATCATCCTTGGCAACATCCAGCTATCTTTCTGCAAATGAAATCACAAGACTTATTATTAATCGAGAACCAAAAATTGCAAGTTCGAAGCAAAACATAATTGTAAAACGTTAGTATTATGATATCAATTACCTCTAGGGATCTTTACCCAAAACGTGTATGTGGGAAACTTTTGCATGTTTAAATGTTGTTCAACTGGGAGAGGCATCAAAAGTAGAAGAACATGCTCTCCAAAAATTCAACATTTTTTGTGCCAGCTATGCTTCAAACCCGTACAACAAATTGTTTTTCTACATACGCTATAATGATGACTACCTTCGTCAAAAGTAATCGACCAACAGGAAGAGTATGCAAAAGAGGTTATATAAGCAAGACGTTGATAGAGCATTCACTCCAATACCGTGTCATAGCTATATGAGTAACCCTGGTGAAAATACAATAAAGTTTAATGAAATAATTGACAAGTCGATTAATAAGAGTTAAACGAACCTTTTTTTTTCTCAAATAATTGACATGTCAAACAAGTCGCTTATCAGGCAATAGCAAAACAAAAGGTGTTTTAGCCAATCAACCACCTGTGGATAACAACAGTACAAATGCGTTTCCTATGTGCATTATCAAAAAGAACTAAGGGCACTCGTAAATAATTAAGAATTGCACTAATTTAAATCAATACCTATACAAAAAATAACATGTCGGGCGTGTGCCCATCATAGTCGTGCTCCATGTCGGTATTGAGGTCCGATTGAGTTGCCCCAACATTTTGGAAGTCGTCAGGTACCTGTAGCCTGTACAGCTCCACCTCTGGGTTAGGTCTGCAGCAAAATAAAACATTGTACCGGCCCCCAAATATAGTGTGGTGTGATTACAAATAAAGTACATAGAATAATTAACATGCCTCGTCAGTAATGGTTGAGAAGCCCGCACATCATGCCCAACTAGCCGATTGTCTTTGGAACGCCTATTGCGCTGTGACATTGCCTTTTCTGTAGAGGATTTAAGCCTCTTGCCTGTCCCCTTGGCGCTTGCACGAACTGGGTCCCTAACACCACCTCTGCCTGGCTACTGTTTACCATTGGTTGGGTGTGACTTTCAGCCACGTCATCCATTGTCTAAGTCTATGCTTGCACTCCGTAGTAGTCTCGAAAGTAGTTACTATGGGCCACGCCCACCCCCACGCATCCCTTATCGTCGGCAGCCAAAAAAGGGAGTGAATCCCCCCATTTTGCTGGGGGGATTCACCCCCATTTATGTTGCCATTGTGGCAGCAGAAATACTGCTGGAAATGGCTGCCATTTTGACAGAAATGGAGGTTGAATCCCCCCCAAATTTTGCTACAGGAAATGACAGTCAAATGGCTGTCAATTCCGGCAGAAATGACGGGTGAGTCCCCCAATTCTGCTGCCATTTCGGGCAGAAATGGGGGGTGAGTCCCCCCATTTTGCTACCGGAAATGGCAGCTAAATGGGGGGGAATTCCCCCCCAGATCGGAAGAGC
>CAVNYN010252678.1:0-15466 GCA_963692815.1 Nyctanthes arbor-tristis
TTCGGTCATTAAATAATATTACCAATGAACATTTGGGTCGGGCTATGGGGCTGGGTTGGGGTGGGTGGGGCAGGGCGGTGGGGTGGGTCAGGCTGAATAGTGGCGGGTCGGGTTAAATTTTTTTTAATGACCGAAACCCATCGATCATACAGCCGCAACTGTGTCACCTCTACTGGGTGGCTCATCTATTGCGGCGGCACGAGTCGCTGCTATGGATCTACTACCACGAGTTTTTAGCCGCGACATTCGCAGACAACTTTGTCGCTGCTATCACACATTTGCAGCGACATGTACACACTTTGTGACGACACTAGTCGCAGCTATTGTACTTATTCCTTGTAGTGAGATCTAGTTTTACATGATAAGCATATGGATGAGCAAGTATAAGCTCTTTCATTTGTTAATTTTTATTTTCTAGAAAATTATATGATCAGTTAATTTTTACTTTTTTAGAAAATGATATGATCAGTATGAACACTTTACCATTCAATTGGCAAAAGGCACTGAGGAGTCCATAACTTGGTGCAGTGTGTTTTCAGAGCCCAAGTCAATACAAAGGTGTTGAACTATCTCATCCAAAATACTAAGATGTTGAGAGAAAATAATTTACATGTTCAACAAATTTGTGAGTTTTTATATCATCGAAGACCTATTCTTTAAAATTTTCATGAAGCAGTAGCCATGAAATTTGCACCTAGGTTATTGCTACTTTCCTACCATATTGAACCACTTAGCTAAAAGCTTAAGCTATTAGAGAGGAACATAATTATTAATATTTATTTTTATCTTCCTAGAAGGTTAGAGGGCTCCATTATTTCAAAGCAAACATAAATGCTCTGGTTTGTTAAAATAATTAATCATCTTCTCTTTTCTGCTTCATTTCACACATTGATATTTTCTTAAAAATCATAATAAAAGTGCATGAGCCTTAAGCCACACAATCAGTGTAAAAGTGAGATACGCTCTATTACATCGATTTTGGTTGTAAAACTAAATCATAGCATTCTCCAGCAGACTAAACAGAAAACAATATGCTTTAAGAAGACATTATTCATCAAATAAATTGTACAGTAAGTATAAGAGAATGATATGCATTGACTAATTCTAGACTTACAGTCTTTTGTACCAACAAGGATGGATGAAGTTCCACTACCAATTGGAATAACAATTATTATGGTATACAATATTATTGGTACTTCAACAATTAAAAGTAACTGTTTAATTGGTTTCTGTCTTTAACATTTTATCAGCACTTATTCCAATCACTACTAGGTTGTCCTTCTCTTTTCATAAAAATAAAGACATTTTGGGACCATATGATATAGGTTATGTATCAAATGCTTTGCACAGAGATAATTTTGGTCATTGACTATTAAGCTTTTTTTTCTTTCTTTGGTCTTAAGTTAATCTTTCCCAGTTCGGCTGGCTCCCATGAAATCGTGTCTAGTCCATTTCTATTAGGTATTAGCAGGGATTAGATAGCATTAAGCATTATTATAGCATCTAATGATGCCTTGATCCCAATCCTAGATATCATCCTATGGTCCAAGACCTCTATGATATACACCATACACTGACTATGCACAACAAGCAGAGTATGTCCATAGTTTGGTTTAAGACAATTTGTCATGTATTGATTCCAGTATCCAGGTCAGACATGAGTCATAATGTAGTTTTAAGAGCTAAGTCCCTGGCTAGTTTTTGTACTTTTTCCAAAATTACTATGTTTAGAATCTCTCATCGTAATCTTGGTGTAGCGGTGTTTCGACTCTCACGCAGTTTTATGTGTTGATAAAACTACTATTGTTTCATTGTCTCTATGACTTGTATTTGATTTCTTCTTTTCATATAGGAGTGCGATATCAACCATGATGGTGAACTCGATCTTGAGGAATTTGTAAATTTCATAAGCAAGATAACAAAAGATACATACATCACTGTGAGTAGGGATTCATCACTGTCCTACAGATGAGCAGATGCATACTGCCTTGGAGGCTATCTCTAAGGTTATTCCTAGAGTTATGGCAGCAAACAACTGTGACCCGTAGTCAATTTTTATGATTGATGAAAATGTCAAAAACAATTTCGTTGATCCACTTCCCTTTTTTTGTTAGCAACGTCAACGCCTTTTGTTGTACGCTTATGGAAAGTAACGGTAAATGTCGATTGATGCCAGCATTTTAGCTTAATTGCAGAGGTGTGAGTGGTTTTACTTACTTATAGATATTTTTCATAGGCATAAAGAGGCTATTTAATTGAAGTCTGTTTATCAGATTCCTTAACAGACTAGTTTATTTTTAGTCTGTCTAACAGACTATTTAACAGACCAATATGACCGTTTTATGTTTGAGTATGACTATGGTCTGTTGTGCTTTTGCGAGTAAAGGTTCTTAAAGATATCTTAACATAAAACTCTTGTCTAATGTGATTTCGAGTTAGTTATATCATTAGATTATCAATACATAGCTCAAAAAGTGACTTCAATCTAAACAAATAACCATTGTATGCTACATATGCCCAGCATGTACTTGAGTATGACAAGGGTCTGTTGTCCTTTTGCGAGTAAGCGTTTTGAACATAAAGCTCTTGTCTAATGCAATTTTATGTAAGTGATATCATCAGATTAACTATAATTTATACATAGCTCAAAAGAGACTTCAATATAACCAAATATGATTTGCATATTGCGGTTAACACTATAACATGGGTAATTCCACTAACTTACATAGGCTTTACAAGGCTATTTAATAGATCGTCTATTTAGAAGTATGTTTATCGGACTTCTAAACAAATCAGTCTATTTTTGGTATGTCCAACAGACTATTTAACAGACCAATATAACCATTGTATGCTATGTACACCCAGCATGTACTTGAGCATGACAAGGGTCTGTTGTCCTTTTGCGAGTAAGCATTTAAAAAGACACTTTAACATAAAGCTCTTGTCTTCCCTCAAAAAAACATAAAGCTCTTGTCTAAAGCGAGTTTGAGTAAGTGCTAATATAATATCATTAGATTAACTATAACTAGATTTTTTTCACTCGTGTGTTACACAGATAGAGTTATAGTGTATATTCTTATTAAAATTGGCGTGTGAGTGTGAATATCATTTTATAAATAAAGTACAATATACCATTTGCATTGTATAAAATTACGAATTGATATGCGAATTACAATTTACCATGGAATATTTGTAGTAAAATGTCTAGTTCATAATTTTGGTCTCCTCCAAACTCATCGTGCAAATTCACACGTCCAACCTATATAAAGTTGTAATAATTCACAGTCAAATAATTAGAGATGACAATTTGGCCTATCAATTTCTAAACCCGTGGAAACATGCCTCTAATATGATTGACCAGTCACGCATATTAGGGGCAAAAGAAGGGGTATGAGGCAACATTATCTGACTGCTGTGAGTCTAGAACGGGTGCGAGTTAGAATGGACCCACACCATAGACCTGTGACCTACCAGGCATTTTTTTATTTTTAATAAATTTATTTAGAAAAATGTGTAGAAATTATTAGAGATAGCAATTTGACTAATCGACCATTAAATTCGTGGTAGTTTATTTTTATTTTTTTATTATATTATTTTTTTGAAAGGATTTTTCTGTCGAATTGAAAGAATCATGTTATTGTATTAGTTAATGTTGGGAATTTTAAAATTCTAAATAAATTTTTTGTTTTATTTTACGTTCATCAATAAATAATGCGTTGCACATAACATTAATTGAAGAGAGAAAAAAATTCATGAGTTCTTTTGTGAGTCATGGTGGCATCCCAACCCGTCCCATGACCCGACTTGTCTTGACTCACCACATGAATTTTTAGGTTTAGGGCGGGTCTAGGTGACTTCAAGACTCATTGGGCGGGTCCTGAGTATGGCTAACCCGCCATATTTCCATCACTAAAAATAATCATATCACAATCAACTATTATAACTATAAGTTCAATCTCTCACTCGTGCGTTGTACGGAGAAGACTAATTTTCAAAAAAGTTTAATAATAATGAATACTAAAATATTAGACAAATGCACATTATCAGATTTGCATGGCAAAAATAATAAATATACAGTTTTAATTTAGTATTTGACTCATTAAATTAATGTTTTATTAATACTATATTAATAGTTATCTGCTTATGTACTCAATTAATGATTTACTATATTTTACTTTTAAATCATCTAACTTATTTAATATTATTAGTTAACAGTCTAATAATATGTATCGGGCGTGTAAATACCTGTATTCACTCGATACCCGTTCATATAAAAATTTTTATACTGATGAGAAAGTACTCTATTGATGTATCTTTTCTATAAGTAAAATTTAAAATTGATAATTAATTAAAATATTAAATAGGGATATATTTGCAAAAAATGTAAGTTGGCATTTTTAATATAAAGAGGACCATATATGTGGGACATCCTAAAAAAGAAAATAAGATTAGATAATCGCAATGGAGGGTTTTTTTTGTGTAGTTCATTTTCTTCTTGTGGATTTCTTGTCTCTTTGTTCACAAAATTTTCGCTAAAATTCATTATTATCTTCGTGAAATAAAAATATCAATCGATTAGTATTCAACATGTTTGTTGCACATGGAGATAAATTCTCAATGTTTCATATAAAAAAATTCATTACATAAATTGAAAAAAAACAATAAATAGTCACAATAATAATTAAATCAAATGAAATAATAACATGAATTTAGTCGATATTTTGAAGGCTTCACATCTATGAAGAAAAAAGAACTAAAAAATAAATTATTTGCATCCTCTACAACCTAATCATTGCGACATAAATGATATAGAAACAAAGATTAAAAAAATAGTTGCAAAGATTTTCAAGTTAGATCATAGACGTCAAGAAAATAAATTTTAGTCATATCTTATTATAACAGAATTACATTATGCGGCTTTAATTATTGGCGTGACGCAAATAAATGAATTTTTATTGCACAAAAAAGAAGAATAAATAAATCAGTTGATTTGCTCCAAGTTATTCTGTACTAAGTTTTCATTTATAATATAAGTTATTTTGAAATAGGTTTCTAAGTTATTCTTAAATAAATTTTGGTTTTGATATTATCAAGGACTCTGTAAAGGAAATTTTGAAAATCAAACAAACATAAATAATAAATAAATAGAGATAATATCAGACAATTAGTTTAAGATGTGCTCATTTTCAAATAATTCAGTAACGGGAAGAATAATTTTAAAAAATACTAATTAATAAGAAATTGAACAGTTACCCGCCGTCAAATTTACATCGGTAGCAGATAATAAAAAATTGTAATATAAATACTAAAAAAATAGAAATGAGGAAAAACTAAAATAAAAAAAGAATATAAAAAACTAATAAACTAATATAAATTATTATGCAACATCATGATGATGTCAACAAAAGAGCGGGAAAATTGCAATTGGGAATCCAAATCTAATTGAAAACTATTGTATTATATATTATTATATTATATGATATGATGTGATTAATACGTAGCTCAAAAGAGACTTCAATATAACCAAATATGATTTGCATATTGCAGTTAGCACTATAGCATGGATAATTTCACTAACTTAACAATGAATGGTTAACATTTATTAGCAAAATAACGTTAACATAATCTATATCTTGTCAATATTAATGTAACGTTGAAGTGGAACTCCAAATTAACTAACAACATGAAATAACACTTATATCATTTCATCGTGACAACCTCTCTTGATTTGCACTATTTAAACTCAATAGTTAGTGTAAATGTAAATTTGAAATAGAAACCCAGACGAAACAACCATGCTTATGAAAGAATTCTCCTACGTAAGTTGTGGTATCACATGGAATATCATAAAATGAATAGCTTCAAATGAAAAAATAAACAATGATTTGTTTAGAGTCTATCAGACAGACTAATTAACTGACTTGTCTGTTTGTGAGTCAGTTAGACAGACTACTGTCAGACCACTTTGTCTCAACCATATTATCAGGGACCTATGGCTAATTGTATACCCAAACTTCTACAGTTAGAAGGTATTCATGTGGGAAACAATGTTTTTCTTATCAAACGAGTTCAGGATACCTCGAACAACATAATTTGTAAGTTTCTTTTACAAAAATTATTGTCTAAATCTTTACTATATATACTTATTATTTTTTTCCTAATAGGAGTGACTGTGGTGTTTTCACAATCAAGTATATCGAACTTTTGAGTTCTGGATCCGATGTAAAGCGTGTTAATAACTATTACATGTCTCTCTGGATGAAGAAATTAGCCATTATATTGCAGTTAACACTACGACATGGATAATTTCACTAAATTAACAATGATTGGTTAACATTTATTAGCAAAACAATATTGATATAATCTTCATCATGTCAATATTAATGTAAATTGAAGTGAAACCCCAAATTAGAACATAAAGTAGCAATTATCATATTTTGTTGTGTTAACCTCCCTTGATTTGCATATTTTGTATTCAATCGTTCGTGTAATTGTAAAGTTGAAATAGAACCCCAAACGAAACCACTATAAATGGTATATCGTAAAGTGAATAGCTTCAAATGAAGAAATAAGCACAGGTCTGTTTAGAGTCTGTCAAACAGACTAATTAACTGACTGGTCTGTTTGTAAGTCAGTTAGAGTATTGTCAGTCTGTCAGATTACTTCATCTTAACATGAATAATTTCACTAAATTAACAATGAACGGTTAACATTTATTAGTAGAACAACATTAACATAATCTCCAACTTGTCAATGGAAACCCAAATGAGTTACTTGACATAACACTTATCATAATGGTCGTGTCAAACATTTTTGATTTGCATATTTCGTAGTCAATAGTTCATGTAAATGTAAAGTTGAAAGGCAAGACACCAAATGAAACAACTATGCTCGTGAATAAGTAGTGTTATCACATAGAGTATCAGAGAGAGAGAGACAGAGGGAGAGAGTGAAAAGATTCCTCCTTTTCCAAAAAAAAAAAAAAGATTCTTAGTAAATAAAATAAATAACGGTCTGTTTGGAGTCTGTCTGAACAGACTGATTGGTCTGATTTCCCTCATTTTTAACAAGTTAAATGGGGGTTATTTGAGACATTTCACTCTAAGACTTACGGGCATTACAGACTTTTATAATGAAGACCAAAAAAGATAACGGAGGCTAAAAAAGGATACTCATGTTCTGAGAAGGCCATTTGAAAAATTCTCCCCGCTCTCTCTGTCTCTTGCTCTCTCACTCTGAAAACCTTCCTAGGGGTGAATTTCTGAAATGGCCTTCTCAGAACCAGAATACCTTTTTTTAGCCTTAGTTATCTTTTTTGGCCTTCATTGTAAAAGTCTGCAATGCCCCTCAAGTCTTGGAGTGAAATGTCTCAAATAACCCTCATTTAACTTGTCAAAAATGAGAGAAATTAGATCAGTCAGTCAATCAGTCTATTTGGAAAGACTCTAAACAGACCGTTGTTTATTTTATTTACTAAGAATCTTTTTTTTTTGAAAAGGAAGAATATTTTCACTTTATGATACTCTACGTGATAACACTACTTATTCACGAGCATAGTTGTTTCGTTTGGTGTCTTGTCTTTCACCTTTACATTTATATGAACTATTAACTACGAAATATGCAAATCAAAAATGTTTGACATGACCACTATGATAAGTGTTATGTCATGTAACTCATTCGGGGTTCCACTACAGCATTACCTTCATATTGACAAGTTGGAGATTATGTTAATGTTGTTTTACTAATAAATGTTAACCGTTCATTGTTAATTTAGTGAAATTATTCATGTTATTCTTGTTAAGACGAAGTAGTCTAACAAGACTCTGTCTAATTGATTAACAAACAGACCAGTCAGTTAATTAGTCTGTCTGACAGACTCTAAACAGACCGTTTTTTATTTTTTTTCATTTGAAGCTATTCATTTTATGATATTCCATGTGATACCACATCTTATGTAGGAGAACTCTTTCACGAGTATAGTGGTTTCGTTTGGGTTCTATTTCAACTTTATAGTTGCACGAACTATTGAATACAAAATGTGCAAACCAATAGAGGTTGACACAACGAAATATGATAAGTACTATTTCATGTTGTTGGTTCATTTGGGGTTTCACTTCAATGTTACATTAATATTGACATGATGGAGATTATGTCAATGTTGTTTTGCTAATAAATGTTAACCATTCATTGTTAATTTAGTGAAATTATCCATGTCATAGTGTTAACCGCAATATAATGGCTAATTTCTTCATCCAGAGAGACATGTAATAGTTATTAACATGCTTTGCATCGGATCTAGAACTAAAAAGTGCAATATGCTTGATTGTGAAAACACCACAGCCACCCCTATTAGGAAAAAAAAATAAGTATATATAGTAAAGATGTAAACAATAATTTCTGGAAAAGAAACTTACAAATTATGTTGTTCGAGGTATCCTGCACTCGTTTGATAAGAAAAACATATTTTCCCACATCAACACCTTCTGTCTAACTGAGACGAGTAGTCTGTCTAACTGACTCACAAACAGACCAGTCAGTTAATGAGTGTGTCTGACAGACTCTAAACAGACCATTGTTTATTTTTTCATTTGAAGATATTCATTTTACGATATTCCATATGATACCACAACTTACGTAGGAGAACTCTTTCACGAGCGTAGTTGTTTTGTTTGAGGTTCTTTTTCAAATTTATATTTACACAAACTATTGAGTGTTACTTACTCTTTCACTATTGAGGTTCTATGATAAGTGTTATTTCATGTTGTTGGTTAATTTGGGATTCCATTTCAATGTTACATTAATATTGACAAGATGGAGATTATGTTAATATTATTTTGCTAATAAATATTAACCATTCATTGTTAAGTTAGTGAAATTATCCATGTTATAGTGTTAACCACAATATGCAAATCATATTTGGTTATATTGAAGTCTCTTTTGAGCTATGTATTAATTCTAGTTAATATGATGAGATCACTTACTCAAAATTTAGACAAGAGCTTTATATTAAGATGTCTTTCAAAACTCTTACTCGCAAGAGGACAATAGACCCTTGTCATACTGAAGCACATGTTGGGCGTACGCAGCATACAACGGTCATATTAGTCTGTTAAATACTCTGTTGGACAGACAAAAAACAAACTGGTCTGTTTAGAAGTCTGATAAACAGACTTTTAAACAGACTGCGATTAAATAGCCTTGTAAAGCCTATGAGACATATCTAAAAGTAAGTAAAATCACTCACATATCTGCAGTTACTCAACAAAGCTAGCATCAATCAAGATTTACCATTTGTTACTCAACAGAGCTAGCATCAATCAAGATTTACCATTCCTCTTCACAAGTTTACAACAAAAGCATAGTCGTCATTAATAAAAAGAGGGAACTGGATCACCTTATAATTATCACCTACGATCTCTATATATTGTAGCCACCCGTCCCCAAAAGTTTATCACAAAAGTAGTCAACTTAACCCCTCTAACATGATAAACAATTTCATTTGTGAAAGAGTACAACCCTCAAGTCTATACAATGATAAAAAGGATGTTGACATTTTAATCAATCATAAAAAATGACTCAGGGTCGCAGTCAATTGCGAATATGGGGGGATTTTATCAACCCTTTTCCAACTACTACAACAGAAAAAAAAAGAAAAAAACCAATCTAAAATTTACAAAAACAGGACCAGCTATGCAAAATAAAGACTGCATCAGCAGCCCATTTCAGCATCCCATTTTAGGGAATACCAACAGCATCAGCAGAGCACCAGCAGCAACCATTACCAAAGGTATAAGAAAACAACACAACAGCAGCCCAGCAGTGTTAGGAATATCCAGCAGCAGCACCAGTGGTGAAAGGAAAAATAAACAGAAGCAGCATTCATGCAAGTATCACCAGCACCAGCACCAAAAGCAAGAAAATCCAGGGATTACCAACAACACCAGCATTGCAAGGGAATACCAGCAGCATCTCGGGGAAAAAAAGGCACACCAATGGTATCAACAAAACCAGCAGCAGTCCAATTCATTGATCACCAGCGGCACCAACAGAGCAGGGGAAACCAGCAGCAACCCAGGTAAGAAAAAACACATCAATGCGATCAAAAGAACCAATTCCAACAAGCCCACAGTTCTCAAGTCACAAAGCCAAAACAATTTCAGCAGCACAAAGCAAGTTTAGAATCCAATTCAATATGCCAAAACACAAAATCCAAGCAATATTCAGCAAGAAGTCCTCTAGGTCTGCCAATCAGTGGCAGAAAACTAGTCCAGAAAAGAAAGTAATGATATTATTTTTTATTTATTTATTTTTTCTTTTTGCTTCCCCCCCCTCCGGAGGCAAATTTGCCAACAATGAGTTTCAGGGATATCTTCTTTGTGGGTAATCTTCCAAAAACGATACCAATCATAAATCAAATTCTCCTTCTCAACAAAAGAAAAGCATCTACCACAGTCCACAGGAGAAATGTAAAGTAGAAGCCTATCTGAATCAGAAAGTTTTTGGAATGAAGAAAGCATAAATTTAAAAAATTCAAAAACTTAAATTGAAGGAAGCTCAGCAATCGAGAACTATTTTCTTACTAGTTTATTCAATATCTACATCTAAATAGAGATATTTAAAATCGGTTGAAGAAAAACAGATTGGATGGCGGTTAAAGAAAATAAAAAAAAATGTGTTCAAGCAGCTAAGCAAGGCTTTAAGATCTACAGAGAAGGAAAAAGGAATGACAGAATTTCAAAATTCAATGTCTAGTTACTAATTTTTAAAATTCTTGGACCTACATTTTCACTTGGCCACCACATAAACATTCTTTTTTTCTTTTGGCACTAAAGAATGACCATTGACAACCACAAAACCGGGATGTTCCCCCGGCCAAAACTTAAAGCAAAATCAATAAATAAATTGGAAAAACTAGATTCTCTATTGAGTGTAAGTATGATACATTCAGGCTTATTTAGACATCTAATTAAGATACTATGGCAAAATAGTTCAATTTTTATATCATGTCACCTTTAACTACAAATCTTGAACTCTACATGAAATTGAGTTCATTAGGTCCTTCGAACCAGCCCCCAACGGATATCTTTCTTAGCTCATCTAATTTATACTCTCTAACAAAATTATGTAAGTGTAAAAATTACACTTGACTATATGAGGAACAAAACTACAAACCCTTCACATCATAACAAAGAAGGTACACATATAGGTGTCTAACAAATAGAAAAAGTCATCTCCCAAATTTCCAAGTACAAGATTTGTGCAAGATAAAATAGAAAGATCATATTACTAACTCCACCCCTTCGGAAGCACCAATATTATCCTACCAAAATCATCTTAAAACAGATATTACAATAGTTTCCTAGTATTTGATTTCATGACATGACTTTTTCCTTTTTCTATTACATTAGATAGATTTATCTTCTTTATTTTACGGCAATTTATGAAGTATAGAATAGTCAAAAGAAGTGTTTGAAACACAAACAGCCTTCATGAATCAATATCTTCAAAACTTTTGGACGTCAACATTTTGTATTGTCAATTTGCATTTGGGAAAGTAAATTGATTTGGGTTTTGATTCTTGTGGTCAACATGTTGAAGTTGAAATAGAAGTATGAGCCATTAAAGCAGACTTCCTTTCTATGATTTCATCAAAAGCTGATATTGTACATGGGTTTTACTTTAAATGCATGACATTCATATAAAAGTTTAAAGAGTGAAGCTACTTGTTTCTTTCCAAAAGGACAAAGAATTAATGGGTTTGGTTGCAAATTTAAAATTGCGCAAAGTAAGTTAACAATGATTTCTACTTGGAGTTATTAGTAGGCCAAATAGTGCATGGAGAATTCAGGGCAAACTAGAGGAAATACATGTAGTTTATGGGGCTAACAGATCGCACCTTCCTTCTAAACCTTGTTTTTGTGGGTCAATATTATACACACACATCAATATGATATTTGGGAATATAAGAGTCCAAGCTGGATGGCAATTAAAAGGAGAGAACAATAGATCTAAGTTGAACACAAGATTTGAAATGAGTGAGCCCTAGTCATATATTGATTTTCTAATTCAAAAGAGTACATTTACCAAACTGGGGTTATCTATCAACAAATATATGCACCAAAAACTACTTAAAATGAAAATCCAAATAATTGAACAATTGTGGTAGTTAACACCTGTAACAATTTATACTTCAAATATGCTACAAAAAAGAGAAATTTGCCAAATTAGAGTGGTTTTCCATGTTGAACAGAATTGTTTTCATTTTCCAGCAAATATATCCCTGAAGAATAGCAAGAACATTAAAAAAAAATCCTAAAAAGTGAACAAGTTCAACTAACAAAATTCAATTTCCAAAAGCCACATCAATAAAACTTAAGTTAAACAACGAATAGAAAAAAATACACACCTTGTGATGCTTATGCAGATACAAATACGTTTGACTAGTTACAATGAATATTGGGAATGAATTTTTTGAGGCCGATCGAGGGACGGAAGAACGGACAGTGAAAGAAAACAAATTAGGGAGAGAAACCATAATTCATGAAGGACGTGAAATTGAACACTATAGATTTAGCCGTTGAAGAGTTCAAATTCTCGGTGTCGTTCATTGAAGAAGGCAAGAAGCAGACCGTTTTTTCTCTTGTTTTTGTTTTCCTTTTTTTTTCTAAGTGAAATTTTGGTCAAAGGCCAAAAAAGATTTTTTTCGCGGGTCACCCAGCCATTTTGCTGTATTTCCACGGGTTTGTCTCCCCCCCAACCCAAAACTCCTTTGCGCCGCCCTCGCCAATCGCCGGTTTTGGCCACGCCAATTACCGCAGGTAAGGTTTTGTTTGCCATAGTTACCTTTACCTCAATTCCCAAGTTCGGGTTCTGCCTTAAAACCTGAGCTGCGCTCTTTTTTTTTGGGAAACCGTCGTTGAAATCAGCAGTCAGTGGCTCATCTCAGGCAGTCGAGCAGATTCAGGCGTCCAACAGCAACCAGCGATTACACACTCCTCCAGGTTAGTTCTTCAGAAAATGAGTTGAAACCGTAGGATTAGGAATTAAAGGTTGATAAGAGCATCTCTAATGGGTAGTCCAAAACTTGGGTGGTGTAGAGGAGAGAGATAGAGAGAAAGTGATTATTAATTGAGTCTTGGTGGAAAGAGGTGTAGGAAAAAAAAGAGGAAAAAGTGAAAAAAAGGAGAGAGATAGATAGAAATTCAAAAATAATAATAAAATAATAGTGGTAAAGTCTTGAATGAAAGGTCTAAATTTGGACATTACACGGGAAATGAGGGAGGAAATGTGAGGAAAAAGTGGTGTAAATGAGAAAAAAGTGATTAAAAGAAAAAGAAAATTAAAATAAAATAGGAAACATGTAGGGCCGCTTAAAATTTTTGTGTGTATCTCTTTCTTGGAGGACTTCGTTGGAGGACCATGAGCATTGAAGATGCTCTAAGGAATAAATTTTGAATTCGTGGACCATCGATTGTATTGTCGAGGTAGATATAAACGGCACCTAACTAATTTCTTGTTTATTAATCAATTCAAATTCCCATGAAATAGGGTTAATTTCACATATTGTCCCCAACTTTTGGTGTTAGTATTTGTTTAGTCCCTAACCTTTTTTTTCAACGCGCTGAGTCCCCAACTTTCATTAAGCTGCACCAAAGGTCCGTTTGACATTTTTCGTCATTTTTTCCGTTAAATCATAGACCGAATTACCATTATACCTCTTATATTTTTTAAATTAAAAATAAAAGGTTTTAAAAAATGAAAAAATGATATAAAATAAAATAAAAATTAAAAAAGGAAAAATGGTGGGGGTGGTCACCCCAACTGACTACCAAAAATGGCAGCCAACTGTTACCATTTCGGCAGCCAAAGTGGGGGGAGACCCCCATGTGAGCTGCCGTAAGGGGGGAGGAGGGGGAGACCCCTCCTGTAAGTCCCCTGTGAGCTGCCATTTCCGACAGCTCACATGGGGGGTCTCCCTCCCACTTTGGCTGCACGAAACAGCAGCCAAAGTTGGGGGGGAGACCCCATGTGAGCTGCCGGGGTCTCCCCCCACCTTTTGGCTGCCGTTTCTGGCAACCATCGGCTGCTAGAAATGGCAGCAAAACTGCTGCCATTTCTGGAAGCCAAAAGGGAAGGGGGAGACCCCTCTTGTGAGCTGCTTTTCGGCAGCTCACAGGAGGGGTCTTCTCCCCCTCGGGCTACCGGAAATGGTAGCAGTTGACTGCCATTTCCAGCAGCCAGTTGGGGGGTGACTACCCCCCATTTTTCCTTTTCTTTTTTTTAATTTAATTTAATTTTATATTATTTTTTCATATTTTAAAAACTTTTATTTTTAATTTAAAAAATATAAGGGGTATAATGGTAATTCGGTTGATGATTTAACGGAAAAGTTGACGGAAAATGTCAAAAGGACCTTTTGTGCAGCTTAATGAAAGGTTGGGGACTCAGCGCGTTGAAAAAAAAAGATTAAAGACTCTGCCGATACTAACACTAAAAGTTGGGGACGATATGTGAAATTAACCCTATGTGACCATTTTTTCCCATCCTTGGGCACTGAAAAACCACATTCACCAAGCCACATTCACCAAACTTATGGCTTCACAGAAGTTCTACTACTAAGGTGGGAAAATTAACACCGGATAGATGTCCAAACTCACGGGTCTAACATCCAGTAGCTGCGTCTCTGGAAGTTAAGAAAAATGTCTGTTAAAAAAGCAATATTAAAAGGTTGTAAATAATGAACTCCACAAAAATTTAGACAAGGTTTTGTTGTACAGTGTAGACGGGAGCATGAGTCAATAATTGGAAAAATTGTTATGAATTTTTTCAAGTGACGTGTTTTTCACATAGGCTGTGATTGATGTTATGGAGAATAGCCTTGGAGCTCTAATGCCACCTAAGATGGCTATTGAAACATGGAACTACATGAGGACACAATATTGATATTTCAAAAGAGACTGCTTTTGCAGCAATGGGGAACATTTACGATAATTTTTCAAATTCATTTCATGTAAATCATGACTTTACAATAAAAAGCAAGAGAAAGCTTTGCACATATTAGGAAATCTGGAAGTCTTGAGATTGTTTTCATGACTTCATGAGAGAAAGGAATCTTATTTATTTATTGAAGTGTACTAATTAACAAGAAGAGTGAAAATTCAAGACTCAAATAATTAAAATGGCTTTAATTCTTAACAAGGAGAGTGAAAATTCAAGACTGAAATAATTAAAATGGCTTTAATTCTCTTCTGCAGGTTTTAGATTTACACTCGAATATTTATAGGCATGGTACTATTTACTTGATTACCTTATGGGCAATTTTTTTTTTTTTTTTAAAGTTGCCATGTGTTTTATAAATTGGCATGAAACTTTTGAATAATCATAGGCATGTATTATTTACTTCACTACCATATAGGCATATGCCTTCTTGACTTGTCTTGTTTGCTTGTCCTTTTTTTTTTTTTTT
>CAVNYN010252679.1:0-14994 GCA_963692815.1 Nyctanthes arbor-tristis
TCCGATCTGATATAAGAAAATAACATCATCAATTTTAAATAATTTAGATTTGATCATTTCTAATGCCTTAGAATTTGGCTTTTTTTGTCCTTGTAATTGCGTCCTTGGTAACTATCTTGCCAAGGTCATGCTTTCATCTGCTTCCATTCTCTAGTGTCCGGTAAAATATGTGTGTAATCCGCAAATGTATGGGTCGAACAAGTAATATAGTGGACAAAGAGTCTGAGTTATCATTCCTATGAGGAAAGATTCAAGTATTAAATATTCAACTCACACTCTAGTTGAAACAATCAAAATTTTGAGCTTGTTTTAAAAGCAAATAAATAAATAAAAGTAAAAACTAATAGAATAAGTAATTAAGAATGGCAAAGGTGATTATGAAAGTTCTTTTAAGAATTTTATGAACTTGGGACTCAAAATTTCACCACCATTGATTCCCCTAGCTATCAGGTCATTGATTCAACAAAAACCAATCCTAGTTAACGATCAAGTCTCACGTTATTAATTAACTACCCCTCTCGAAGCTAGTTAATCTTACTAAATTACGTCCCATCACCTATCTCTAAATGAGCACGTTAACAACCCTCTTAGGTGTATTAATAGCAAGAAACTCGTTCAAATATCCCTGAAGTCCAATCTACGTGACCGCACTAACCACAAGCAAATCTCTTTGTCTTGTCCAAATTAATGTCCTCTATAGCCTAATCTAATTCATGCATTCGTCTCTCGAGTTCAACACAAACAAATAAACATCCACAAATTCACACGCTAAATAAGTGAAAGTCATACAAAACAACGATAAAGAATTAACTAGAAACTAACTTTTAAGCATTGAATCAACAAACAAACAACTAGGGTTCACAATGGGGCTACATCGTTCGTCTCAAGAAAAGTAGCTTAGCTATTCATAGAACTAACAAAAGTAAGTATAAAAGAGTAGGAATGCATCACTGATCTTTGATGAATAAAGCTGAAAATAAAGAATTATTGCACCAATATTCTGCAATCCAAAACTTCAACTCAAAAACCACACCAAACTTCAATAATAATCTCAATAAAACAAAGTATTGAATGTGTGTGCATCGGGGTGCATGGGATTGAGTATCAATACTAGGCTAGACCCCATTTTATAAGGTCTAAAAAGCCATAAGAATGAAGAAAAATCAAGTATTCTAGAGAAATAAGGAAGAAGCGAATTTCTGCCCGTATAAGCGCCATGCGGCCGTACATACCAGGCATGTGGCCGCATGGAGTAATATGCCTAAAATTCTGGACATTGTGCGAGATCGGAAGAGCGTCAGAGTGTGGCTGCATACTATAAATGCTCGATTCTACCTGCATTCTGGTTTCAGGTGCAGGCACATTGATGCACAACATCCCAGCCATTTCTCCCGAACTCATTTCCTTTTCTCTTTGCCCTTGTAGTTTTGTTTTTGGATGTCTTGGCCCCCAGAACTTCATAATTCGTGCTAGTTTGATCCAAACTTGCCCAAAATTGATTATTTTGAGTTTTTTTTACCTTCTTCCTATAACAATTAAACATATCAAACAAAATTAATCATTTTAATATACTAAAACACATAATAAACCACTAGTGTGGAGATATTAGATAACCGAACAATGCACCTGTCATCTTGCCACTTCATTGTAACTCCCTTCTTTGAAACTTTCATTTGATTATGTGATGTCGGTCTTTTATGTGGTGCTCTTTGGTGGTTGAACGCGCCCTTCCAACTCCCTTAATTACTTCTTAGCTTTGGGCATCTTACCGCCAAATGTATAGACTTAGATAATTTGGATTATTATTGCCTTAATTTCATATGGGATTTAACCTTTAAAGCCTAAATGAAGGTTTACATATTGAAGATCTTCGTAATTTAGGGTTAGTTAAATAACTACAAAACTTTAAGATTGAGTATAATAAATGGTAAAAGAAAATAACATCATGAATTTTAAATAATTTAGATTTGGTCATTTCTAATGTCTTAGAATTTGGCTTTTGTTTTCGTCCTTGTAATTGCCTCCTTGGTTTCATCTGTTTCCATTCTCTAGCCGCTTCATTGTAACTCCCTTCTTTGAAACTTCCATTTGATTATGTGATGTTGGTCTTTGATGTGGTGCTTCTTGGTGGTTGAACGCGCCCTTCCAACTCTCTTAATTACTTCTTCGCTTTGGGCATCTTACCGCCAAATGTATGGACTTAGATAATTTGGATTATTATTGCCTTAATTTCATGTGGGCTTTAACCTTTAAAGCTTAACTGAAGGTCTACATATTGAAGATCTTCGTAATTTAGGGTTAGTTAAATAACTACAAGACTTTAAGATTGAGTATAATAAAAGCTAAAAGAAAATAACATCATTAATTTTAAATAATTTAGATTTGGTCATTTCTAATGTCTTAGAATTTGGCTTTTTCCGTCCTTGTAATTGCTTCCTTGGTAACTACCAAGTCCATGCTTTCATCTGCTTCCATTCTCTATATAACTCCCTTTTTTTGAAACTTCCATTTGATTATGTGATGTTGGTCTTTTATGTGGTGCTCCTTGGTGGTTGAACACGCCCTTCCAACTCCCTTAATTACTTCTTAGCTTTGGGCATCTTACCGCCAAATGTATGGACTTGGATAATTGGGATTATTATTGCCTTAATTTCATATGGGCTTTAACGTTTAAAGCCTAAATGAAGGTCTACACTGAAGATCTTCGTAATTTAGGGTTAGTTAAATAACTACAAAACTTTAAGATTGTGTATGGCTAACTGAAAGGAAAATCTGGAATCATTTTTTTTATGGCCCTGCATCTTCAATCGATAAGAAAAAATGCGAAGAACAAGTGTTGTGTTGATGTACAATGGTTGATGGTCTCTAGAAAATGAATTTGTTGGCTGCATCAGCGCAAGCTATTTGCTCTCAGAGGATTGTTCATTTCAACAACTTCAAGACATTGTTTATGCTGAACTTGGCAAGAGTCCCAATGATTACAAATTGAACCTGGAATACAAACTGGACAACTCAGGGTCTTTCATGAAGATATCTACTGAATTGTTCTTGCAATTCTACCTGCAGCTGAAAGAAGAGGCAAAAGCAACTGACAGGTATCCAATTTTTGTTAAATGCACAAAGAAAAGTACATCTGTATCAGATGGACTTCTGAGTAATCCCCAGCTACACGATAACATGATGCAACCATTCACGTTACGACATTACAGTTTGGAAGTACCACCGATTACAGAGCTCTCTACGAGATCGGAAGAGCACGGTGAGGAACTGTGAATATTGTATTTAAAGACATTGATAATGATGAGGATCCCTTGATCGAAGTTGTTTCATAGATGGACAGCGAGAGCATTATTGTTGGGAAATTATTCATTACCAAACTGGTACTTTCTCTCAGCTTAGCTATATGAATATCGCGTGCGAAAATCTAAGAAGTCAACATATTATGTGAAATGTGCTGAATCGAAATGTGAGTGGAGATTATGAGCAATATCTATTGGTAACACTGAGATGTTTAAGATAACAAGGATTAATGGACAACATGTATGCTTATTTGATTTCTTGGTTGGGGTACATAGAAATTCTTTGAGGAAACTGATTGCTCATATCATAAAGTACAAGTTCTTACGTACCAAAACAATATATACTGCTATGGATATAGTTAAAGATATAAAAGAGAGTTATCTACTGAGACTAAGCTATATTAAAGTCTGACGAGATCGTGAATGAGCATTGCTGATTATTTGGGGTGATCCATCACAATCATATTAGAGACTTCCAATGTATTTATATAGAGTTTGCCTAGCAAACCCAAATACAAATTACAAGCATGACGATTGACGAGGAAAATAGATTTAAGTACTGCTTTGTGGCATTAGAAGCACCTATAGAAGGATGGAAGTATTGCAGGCCAGTAATTGTGGTTGATACAACTTACCTCAATGGTATTTATTATGGGATGATATTCATTGCATGTACATAGGATGGTAACAACAGGATTTTTATATTGGCTTATGGTATAGGTGACACTGAAGATGATGAATAATGGGGATGGTTCTTTGGCCAATTGAGAAACATATTTGGCGAACGAGAAGGGTTGTGTATTATATTGTCTCTGATAGACACCGCAACATTTTGAAGATGGTTGACCAAGTGTTTATGAATGCAACTCACGTTGTAATCACATACCACTTATTCAACAATGTAAAGAAAAAGTATGTTAAGAAGGCTAGAAAGTAACAAGAGCACTCTAATAAAGCAGCAAGGGCTTACACAAAGCAAGACTTCCATATATACATGAGGCAAATTAAAAAATGCAGCAATGATATCTACGGATACTTAGTAAGATATCTTTTCTGTAAAATGTTATGCTATATGAATTCAGTGGTTTAGTTGCTGGTTGTAGTAACATCATATGATGTTTTTTACCATGGATGGACCGTATGTTGTTGATGTTTTAACGAACTACTGTAAAAAAAATAAATAAATAAGGCAGGTTTCCAGAATTGGTCAAGGGCATACATGCCTATTAATAGATTCTCCATACTGACTTCAACTAGTTAGAATCTGTTAACGCCATATTTAGAGATTCAACGGATTTCCCTGTAGAGGTGCTGTTGGAATGTATGCGGTCATTAATCCAAAGGTGGTTTGACAAACGGTGTAAAGAAGCAAACTCTACATTCACACCACTGTGTTCGAAACAGAGAAAACATGGATTTATCTATGAGATTAGAGATAAGATAACAAATTCAGTAGATGCATGAATTTTTCTTAAGAATCTAAATCACCACTCCATACATTTGTTAGTAACATGTCTTTTAAACTTATTGTTTGTAGGTGTACTCAATTCAAGATCTATATTATCAGGTGTTTAATGGAACTTTACACTATACGGTGAACCTTGATGATAAGACGCACACATGTGGCAAGTTCTTGGTTGATGAACTACCATGCTTAGGAGTGGGCATTTTAACTGAGAAACTGAGAAAAACCGCTGAACAGAGCCAAACCGAACCGGTAAAACCGGTTTGACCTGTTCACTAGTTCGGTTTCAGTCGGTAGAGAGTGTGAGGTGAGCGGTCCGGTTCGGTTGACGGGTTGTGGTTGGAAACCGTCGAAAATTGAGCAAAACCAACACTTTCTAAGTCGAAACCATCTGAACCAAATGAACCGAACTTTTCTTGCTTTTTCTTAGTTTGAATATTGATTTTTTTGCTTAAAAAATTCACTAGATTGACCGTTGTTGGAAGAAGCATTCACATGGTGGTAGAAGGTAGCTGGCATGCATTAAACTTTTGACTCTTCAACTCAAGAATATTTTTTATTTTATTATGCATTGGGAAGCCAAAATCAAAGAGTAAAAGTACAACATCAGTTTTCATTTCCAATCTTCCTCAAAGAAGCCATTTTCACTTCCGTAGTAGGAGAAACTCATTGCCGATGTAGTTGAGTTTTCCGGTACAATCTCCATTTACCGGTTTAGGACGACCGCACGAGCCTCTGCCTTTTGTGTCCAAATAGTTGCCCTGTCTACCCCCCTCAATATCACTGACCGTATATCAAGGATGCCAAGGTCTACTTGTTCAAAGAATTTGATGACTGGCATTCTCAAAGAATTTCCGACCATATCACCCTCCCAAAAAAGAGACCAAATCGACAGGAAAGCAAACTGATCGGATATACATCGGTTTGGTCGGTTTTGGTGGCCAGGCGGTTTTGGTTGCTAGAAATCTAAAACCGACATGGCCGGTTAGGCGTCGGTTTGGCCAGAAACCCGAACCGACCTGACCGACGCCCACCCTTAACCATGCTAGCATGTGATAGCAGTTATATCAGCCACAAACCTAGATAAATACGCGTACTGTTCAAAGTTTTTTATGTTTCAGAACTCACTGAAGGTGTACAACAGCTAGATTAACACTTTGGGGAATATTGATGAGTGGGATGTGCCAGCTAATGTACTTACTACACAAGTTTTGCCAACGATAATAAGAAGGGGACCAGGCAGGCCTAAAAAAGGCCGATACAAGTCCTTAGTTGAAGGAATGAGGACGATATGATGCAGACGACGTGGGCAGCATGGACATAATGCATGGAAGTGTAGGAATCCTCAAGCATCTGTCATTAGTTCTCCAAAGAAGCGTAAACGTGCCATGGGAGAATAGATAGTGTAATGACATGCTCTATTTGGCATAATATTATCCACTTCAGGCCTAGCTCGCACGGTTTTGCTCTTGGGTTTTCACCCAAAAGGCCTCGTGTCAGTTGGAGTATGTCTCTTAATATATAAACTGGTTTTACTTTCTCTCTCAAGCGATCTGGGATTAGGGTTGTCACAATCACCCCATATAAGGGGGCCTAATGTCCTCGTTGGCCATGTTTCTGGTTGGGTTCTACGCTAATACCATCTATAACAACCCACTCTACTTTGGCATAATATCATCCTCTTTGAGCCTAACCCGTATGGTTTTGCTCTTGGGTTCTCACCCAAAAGGTCTCATGTCAGTTGGAGTATGTCTCTTAACATATAATCTGGTCTCACTTTCTCTACCCAAACTATGTGGGATTGAGGCTGTCACAGATAATTAGGGTAGAAGGGCAATAGGTCAACCGTTATTTATTATTCGTACTTATGATGGTTATCATTGAAAGTATTCTGGATTTAAAAACCAGTGCACAGCTGGTGCACTACAGGTATATACTTACTCATGCCAATTACATTTTTTTCCCTTTTTCTTGGGTCATGATTTATTGTTTGATTCATTTAGTCTATAGAATGTCATCTTGGTTAAGGTCTTAGATTCAAGTGCTGCGAAACCTTATTTGTGATGATTTCATGTCTTTTTAGTAAAAATTTTTGGCCAACATAGTTTCACTTGGTTGCAAAAATAGTTGAGATACTATGAGATGTTTTAGAATGTACACATGGTTATTACTTATGAATGGAATATATGATTTAAAATATGCCAATAAGAAAGGGTTTTGGGCATTTTATGTACAATTGGATTGCTCTACAATTAGCATAGAAATTATTTGGAATAGAGTAATCTGTACCCATATGGTGAATTGGTGCTAGAGATCTTTACTGATATTGTTTAAAGTTTTTTTTTTAATTTATGGGTTGGCTGCTGTGTTGTTTTTTGATTCATTGGAGCATAGGATATTCGCTTGGTAAGGTCTGAAATTTCATTCTTTGCATTAACTAATTTTTTATAATTACATTTGGTTTTGCTATCCTGTTTAGCAGCATAGTTTCACTGAAGGGGTTATTGGATAATATTGTGAGATGTTTTTACAATATGCACATAATTGTAACTTATGATTGGAATATATGATTTAAAATATGCTGGTAACAAATGGTTATGGGTGTTTTATTTATAACTAAATTGATCTTTGATGATCAGTGCACATTTGTTGGACTAATGCTATAAATCTTTACTGATATTGTTTATCTTTTTTTTTTTTTTTTTAAATCAAGGGTTGGTTTCTTATTTTTTTTTTAGTTCATTAGGGTGTGATATGTTTGCTTGGTAAGGACTTAAATTCAAGTATCTTCGTTAGCTGATTTTGGATAATTGCAATTGGTTTTGCTATAATGGCGAGCAGCATTGTTTCAATTAGTGGGTTGTTGGTTAGCTTCTTTAGTTGTGCTAGTACAGTTCTCATATTAGTTGGGGTATCTATTACTAGGTAACAGTTCTCATATTAGTTGGGGTATCTATTACTAGGTAATGTAGTTTCATTTATTTTATGTTACTATGTTAGGCAACAATGATGTTGATCCCTATGTTACCAGTAGTGTAAATTAACAGAATTATTACTTCTTCACCAGTATTTGTTACCAGTTTACAAGTATACCAATGTTTTGGTATCAGCCAAACAAAATGGGGTGTGATGCTGATCCAGATGTTACCAGTAATTATTACCAGTGCCCTAGCATATCAATATTGTGTTATCAGCAACAACAAAATAGGGAGGAATAGGGGGATTTGGAAATCTGTTATCAGGCCATTGTTACCAATAACAATTTAAAATGACTGAGTGGGATGGAGGTGTGATAAAAGCCCTATTAAAAAGAAGTTTTAGTAGCTAACGGAAATCCCACATTTGCTATCAGATAAACAAAAGGAATTAAGGGAAGAAAAGAATTCTCCAAATGTAATATGAAAACAAAAATAGAATAATAACATGATATATATATATATATACAAACAAGTATAAATATATATATATATTAAATTAATGGAATTGTTACTTCTTTCCCTCCCTTATGATGTTATCACATTTGCTGTTACCTCAACGACCCTGACCCCCCCTGATGGTAACAAACCCACAACTTATAATTTTCTAAAGGTAACGGTGCAAGCACTAGAGTAAGGTCCTTTACCAGCATAAATGCTTCCTAAAATGTAACAGTGCAAGTAGCAGAATAAGGTACTGTTACCAGCATAAATGCCCACACCTTATAATTTTCCTAAAAGGGTAACAGTGCAAGCATCAGAATAAAGTCAAGTTATCAGTATAAATGCATAGGTATTAAAAAAGACTGGGCAACACAAAATGCAGCAATCAATGATGTCACAAAAGTAATCAGACCACAATTTAAAAAAATGATATAAGTAATAAAATGGTAATGACATTAGTTATGTGAAAATGGTATCATTACTGACATCATAAAAAAAAATGATATCAGCCAATTAGACCAGAAGAGTATTATGGCAAGATTGTGATGGAATGAGACTCAATTAAGAGGAGCATCACAACCTTCTAATAGACAAATAACAACCACCATCCCAATTGAACCAGGAATCAATCAACATATCAGGGAGTAAAACAAAAAAATTGCTACAACGTAACACACTTTTTCCCATCAAAGCACAAACAATGTGATCAGGAGTATCACAAACTATAATGGACAAAAACTCAACGAAATAATAACTTCATCATTAGATAGATCAACAAAGTAATTATACAACTGTGATCTCAAAGACTGATAATTCAAAAAACATTTTCTATTATCCATCAGAATGCCCAATAAATAAAATGTTGTCGTACAATACCCTTTGTCTCAGTAGAAAATGAAAAAATAGTAATAGTTCTCAAAATATTTAATAAATCAAAACATAGTCCACATAAGTTAACAACTAGAACATCTATTGTCAAATCAGAAATACTTGAATAACTGGATTGCCATATTCGTCTGGGTGGTAAGTGTATCAAAAGGGTCTGCCATCTGGTGAAGTTCATTCTTGAATATGTATTAAGCATACTTGATTACAAAAATTCCACAATCATCTCTACGAGAAGGAAAAGATGACATGTATTCTGTAAACAACTGTTATCAACAAACATGGAAACAATATGAATAATTCGGAACAATATAGAAATATAAAATACATTGAGACAGCACGTACCCATTTTCCTGTCGAGGAACATCAACAACCACCTGACAGTCCATAGGCGTCACAGGTACAAGTTTATGTAAAACTCCCACTTTGTTGGCAAGCAATGGAATGGCATACTGAAGATGTACAATTGGCTCAATAACAACATTTTCCCAGATATTTTCCTACATTGAATTGTATACGTCAAGCCTGCAACTACACATATCTAGAAACTCCACTATCCAACACTTTTGAGTTGGCATAAAAACTCGTAAGAACATATAGTCGACCAGAGCCCAACTAATACTATGCTTCAAATGCAGTCCCTTAAGGTAGTCCGTCATCTTGGTGCATTCATGGTACTAGAGTGTATCCGGGTTGGTCTTATGAGTTTGGTGAATTGCCCATATCCTAGTACTGAAAATGCAATCTGTTGACGTGGCCCAGATTGAATTTATCGAAAAAATGCCATATACCATTTGAAGAAGTGAAACATGGCGTCAATATGCTAGAGAAAAAGAAAAATAGTACAGACATAAAAATATGTTAAAACCGAGTACATCCCTAAACTATATTGCATTTAGAAAGAACAAATTAAATAGGAAATCATAACCAGTCGTAACATGGGAATCACATAATGCACCTATGCATTCCCTGGAGTTTGCAAATCATACCACAACATCTTCTGACCTACCTTTACTGTCCCAACAAGCATAGGTGGACGTATTTCAAGGAAGTCCCTCTGGAATTTTTGTTTCTTGATAAGAAAAAGAGGCTCTGTGTATAGATTACTATTCTTCAACAATTGGTAACAAATTAGGAGAAACAAAAAATAGAGGGATAAAAATGGAACAACTAGAACAAAAAAGCAAACACTTGTATATGGACCATGCTTTGAAGTTGTCCACATCGATTAGGTCTGGAATCTTGAGGCAACACTTGTATATGAAATTTACTCCCTGATGCGGAGGACTATCACAGCCAGAAAAGAATGACCCAACAAATGGGGAAATTAGGTAGGGTATAGGCTTTCTAGGCCTCTTTGCTAGCAGTACCAGTGTTTTAAAATCTTGAACATCTAATGAGTTGGGGCTGGGCTATATTGGAGGGCAAGTGAGACCCGAATGTTTAATGTAACTACCAACATGTATGTTAATATTAAGTTGTGGCTCGTCGTCATCATCTGATATATAGGTAACATCTTGCGCTGCAACTTTTGAGACCTCTGCTGCATGAACAGCTTTTCCTGCAGTAATCTCTTTTTGTTTACGTGAGCCGAGGTAGCATCCTGGCATTGGCATACTCTTGGAGGATGGAGTGAAGTCATTTTTGGGCGTGATTCTCTGGTGACAATCTAGTGTAGGGACTTCTTCATCATCAATCTCAGGTATCTGGTAACACAAATTTTTAAAAACAGCATCAAAAGTTAAAAAAGAAAAATGAAGGGAACATGAATTCAGTAGCAAAAACATTGGGAACAAAAAAGGGGAAAATTTATTGGAAGAAAATAAGTAAGGGTAGTTACCAACTAAAAGTTGGGCATGGGGATGTCAAACCCACTCCGATCATCTCTAGTTTCTTATGCGAGCGGGACCAAACTAGAACCATTGTTAACCTAATTTTAGGAAAGTGAGTAAAAGACATCATTGAACCTTGCATTTAGTGTGGCAAAAATCAACACATCCATTGAGGCATTTATTCTGCCACGCTGCCAAAACTTTAGTGGCAAGATAAAAGAGCCGATCTGAGGATAAAAATTCTGGCGAGTGAATGTGAACAAAATACAGCTGGCCACACCAGGTAACAAAACACGCCATTTCTACAAGGGAACCTAGTTAAAGCGTGACATTTTATCTATTTGAAGAACTAGGTAACCAAAAAAAAAAAAAAAACTAGTAGAACAACACTGAAATATTGATCATAGTAAACCAATGAAAGAAGAAGTAATAGATAACAAAAATGGCTTTAATGATATAAAAGGCTAATAGAATTTGAGCAATGATAGGAACTTGCTGGATGATGACTCATATTAAACATTAAAAAAATTCACAACTAATGAGTAAATAAAAGAAAGAACATCTGAACTATATGGGACAACCCTCATAAAATGTCAATTATAAAGAACCCTATAAAAATGAAAAAGCACAATAGTTTGGGAGACCAGAAACATAAACAAAATTGGGGACGAAGGGACACATGCCAATATAAGAACACAATATCAAAAATGACATATTTCCTCACAGATTATTAACCCAACCCATCTGAACCAGGAAAAAAAAGGAAACTAAATTTTTAATCCCCATAGATAAATAATCCCAGAGATTACCGAGCATATTGTACCACCAACGAAGCAATTAAAAAAAATGGAATTCTAACCTTGTGGCACACGGGAAACTGAATCCAAACTTTTTCTGTCAGTTCATTAGTGGAGACTTTCTTCCTTCCCTTTCCCCTAGACTGCTTCTTTGCCTTCTTCCCATAATGACTTCGTCCGCTATTGCACTTGGATGCCATGTCTGAAATTGTAACAACTGAAGACCTCAACGAACAATCACCCCAAAAGGAATTGTAATACTGTAGACAGCTGAAGAAGGATTCTGAGCTAAAAGTTTTTCCCACGAGCAACTCGATAATTGCCAATGATGAAAGAGACACAGGAAAAAGGTGAAAAATCTTACCATCTAGAATTTAGGAATAATATTACAATTTGAATCCTAATTGAAATATGTTTCTGTTAGATACAATAGGATAATATTCAAATCTGAATTTAAAAATAAAATTTAAAAAATGGTTACAATATATACAATATATATATATAATAGGAATAAGGTTTACTTTGCTAATTTTCCCGCCCATTTATTGGTCTTTTTAGTAATTTTGTTTCATTGGGTTTTTTAGTAATTTTGTATTATTTCCTTTTTTATGCAGTATTTGATTATCTTCCATTCGGTTTGTCTTCACATTTGTTCTCTTCTCTAGAATTTTTTTTGTCAACCTAATTGTGTTATTATTGAGCTTAATTTATGTAATATATCTCTAGCAAATCAATTTTTAAATTTTAATATTACCTTATCTAGATCAATTAATATCTTTGTTATTTTTTGAAAGTTCTCTAATATCTTCTATTTTCTTTGGTAATTTAGGGTAATCTTATTCTTAACCACAATCTAGATAATGAATGGATTAATTAATAGCTGTAGCAGTTTTTTTATTGAGTGTTTTTGTATTATTTTTAATTGTAAGTGTTGATTTTTCCAGATAATGAATTGCATCATTAAAAGAGAATATATATATATATATATAGCAATAAGTAACATGCTCGATTACATAAAATCATGTAAAGAGTGCTTCTATCACGCCGACATGTTCACGTAATGTTGAAGAGAAAATAGGATAGTACACAAATATATGCACATAAAATTGCTGAATATGGGTGTGTAGTTTTTTATTGTCGATTTTGCAAGTACATGTTCATTTGATTCTAATATTTCAGTTTGTAGTTGATTGAATTTGTGAGATATGACTTAAATTTACATATGAAACAAGCTGCAACGCCTCCATTCTAATTGATTTAGGAAAGTTGGGACATCTTGAGGACATCGCTACATGGAAATACAGGCACCGGTGGAGTTGGAGGGGGCCCCTCCCCCAAAAAAAAAATTGGAAAATTTTTTTAGCTTGTAAAAAAAAAAAAAAGGAAACTATATATATAGGGTAATTAAACCTTGTGTACTATACGTCTAACTCTTCCGGCCCACCCCTCCAATAATGCCTGGCTCTGCCATTGAATGCAGGAGATGTTTAAGCTTCAGGCAGAAGTTTCTTGCTTGAAAGTTTTTTTATGCTATTGTTTACACACCATTTGGTATTCAACAAGAATGGCTTATGATTCAAAAAATTATTTAGATTAAAACTTTCCTTAAATTTTGTGTAACATATTGGGTACCACAGCAAATTAGATAGATACTCAAGAAAGATGTGTGAATTTTAAACGTTGAAATTAGTAATTAACATCTTGAGGTTTATTGTAAATTCTCTCATACATCGAGTACTATTTTTTGATATTTTTAATTGAGTATACCCACAGCAAATTAGATAGTGATTCAAGAAAGATATGTGAATTTCACACGTCGAAATTAGTAATTAACGTACGTGAATTTCACGAAAATGCTTCTTATATAAATTCATCTTGAGGTTTATTGTAAATTCTCTCATACTTCGAGTACTATTTTTTGATTTTTTTAATTGAGTACGCTACTATTTGATACTCAGGACTTTGAGTTTGATTAACATATTTTTTTCTACAAATAATTTTGTATATTTCATTACTTTCTTTGATTATTTACAAATACATCAAATCTATTTATTAATTATTTCTTTGGAAATTTTTTCAAGTGTTATAATAATAATTTATTAAATTACTGTATAATTGTTATTGATATCTGTTATTTCTTTTAAACTTTCCGTGCAGCACACGGGTGGGAATTCTAATTACTATAAAAAAATAAGCAGTTACAATTTTCTCTATATATATATACTGAAGAAATAACAATAAATATAAATAAATAATAAAAAATAAAATATGTAAAATAAAAAATAACAAAAAACAGTAAATATAATCAAGGTGAAAAAAATAACTCTTGGTTTATAATTGAAATTATTCGATGGAGGTGGTGTAAAACTGTAATGGTTTTAAAACGGGTGGTAATCTTTTTAATTTCCTCAAACAAATATTTTTCCTATAATTATGCATGGCCCATGGGCCTTGATAATAATAAGGCCTAATTAAATTTTATTTTAGAAGTAAACAATACCCTCCAATATGACTTGGTCAATGGAAGTTTTGAAAAAGGACTTGGGGTCCAGTTGGTACCATTTATAATTTGTCCCGTTTATAAATAAAAGTAATTATTGTATTTTATTATACTCGTAGCAAATACTACAAATTGTGCAATAATTTAGAATACTCATTCCATCAATATTATGTGGCAAATTTAAATGCTTAGACGTATTAAAAAAGGACAATCATTACTTTCATTTATAAATAAAATCAATTATAAATCAATTCAAACGGACAATTAATCAATATATAACATTTCACGTACAATAAAATTAAAAATTGCAGTTAATACAGTTGAAACATTTAAATGGGCAAAATGGACATTTAAATCGATGAATTGTGTGATGGATGGCGATTCTTGATAATTTAAGGGTACGAATCGCATTCAAAAGAAGTCAGATTCGGCACAACAAGAGCAAGTGTTTTAGTACACATTGAAACGATGTGCAAAGACTTATTGGACATATCTATGAGAGAGGCAACTTAATAAATCACCGGGTATATATTGAGCAATCTTTCATTATTGGAGTTTAGGCAAGCTTATATTTTGCCTTAGAGTATTTAGTAATCAATAAAAACCACTGGTCAAACAATAGTTCGAAGGAAGTTGGGAAATTGAATTTAAATCTCTTGCCATGTCCTTGCCACATTCACTTTCCAAATATTAAATTATGAGATCAAAATAGGATTAAAATTTATCATGGTTCTCAACCACTTTCTATAGGTATCACTATTTTTAGGAACACTTAGTCTAGTAATTCAAAACAATTC
>CAVNYN010252682.1:0-13981 GCA_963692815.1 Nyctanthes arbor-tristis
TGCAGGCCAATGTACTTCTTGATCTCAAACATGCTAGACCCTTTCAGTTTTGTAGCCCTCAACCGCCACTTGCATTCTTTGCTAAGGCAAACAACTTCATATCTATCCTTACTTGATTTATTTACTTTATACTTAAATCGATACTTCACAACAAGGAACTGTAATTTCTCTACCAGCTCCATTTTATTCGAGAATACTTGTTTCACTTTCATATCCTCGGACTGGGGAATCCTCACTACTAGTCCAAGTAATTGTATGGCTGCATTAGGGGTCAAACTGCAGGTATTTGTCATGTCATGAGCTTCATGTGACTCCATGGGGTCTCCAATCCATTCAGTAACATTTGCCTCATATAAAGCGTTTTGCCTTTCTGAAGTAGTTGGAACTATATTTAGGGAATCCCAATCAAAATCAATTCTTTCATTACTGTCAATTCCCCCAGTGACATGCTCTAACTCTCTGTTAACTTCTACAAAAACAGTGCCATCTTCGGTCTGCAATGGCAGCTGGCAATCTTGCCTAGCGATATTCAGATCCACTTCATGTTCTCCCAATGCACCAGTCCGTAGATGCTCGTGAGCAACTTTCGATTTTAAGCTTACACAGAGTGGCACTTCTTTGCATATGGAGAGATACCACTGCAGCTTTTTATCACAGTCTATCTTGGCCGGTGGGAGTGGACACGTAGACATTCCAGGTTCAAGAGATCTCATCTCCATCTCAAAGAGAGCACCGTCTACTCCAATTTCCTCTCCGACTTTGTTGTATAGTTCTACAAACGAAATGTTCTTTGATACAAGGACGTGATCCACTTGTAAAGGACCATCCGCTGTGGACCTCTTTTTCTATCTACCATCACTTTCCTCCACAAACTCACCACCTTGAGAAATTGAAATATACAAAGTATCCCCATTGTCCATGGCTGCATTATAAGAAGAAAATAAATTAATTTCAGTTTCTTAGTTAACAATATTACTAATTAAGATAACCTACTTCATGAAAACTATATAAGAATAGATGTTTACAATAAAGCAACACATATGCATCCCACTAAACGAAAATAAAACACACAACACTTGCAAAGTAACTTATATACTCTTAGAGATCAAGTAGGACTACGGAAAAAAACCAGTTAAGTTCAAAGACGAATAACAACATAGATACTATGAAAGGGATAGAATGAAAGAAAATCCTAATAAAGTTTGGAAATGGGTGTTGCCAACTTGGCCCTATTATGTGCACAATGATCTCATCCAGTTGAACCTTTTTTCCCAACCAATTTTCCATATTTTTTCAGCCCAGTTTTGGCCACAAATATCAATTCAGGTGATGTTTGTAAAGTAATTATGTACAATGCCCTATCTTCAATTGTTCCAGTAATTATGGGTGTTCCAGTTGACCCTATCTTCAATTGTTAGATTCTTATATGGACATTTTTATTCCACGGCCTATTGTCCTTGTTACGTAGATTTCTACCTGGAGACTTATCTCATACATTTTCTATGTTTTGGAGCTAGTCATCTTAACCATTAGGATACTATCTGCATCTCCATCCTACTTTCTTCTGCCAAAATTCTATAGATCGGAAGAGCTTTACTTGTTTTTCATCCAGCATGTTAAATACTCATGTTTCCATTTACTAATAAAGAATGTTACAGCAGTCTTTGTTAAATAGGCACTAATTAAAAATAAAGATCAAATATTTGCACAAATACCTATTGACCTTTGTAGATAAAATCTACCCAAAGCAGACTCCTTGTCATTCTACAAGTTAAATCTTGAAGCGTATCTTTATAGTAGTTGAATACCAAATTGTAAATCAAAACAAAAGATCAAAATAGTATTTCATTCTCCATTTTGCTCTCTCCCGCCATAATTTCCATGGATTTTCATTCCTAAATTATGTTCCCACACATGTCGTCAAACAATCCTATTTTGACTAGAAATTCCTTGAATTTATCCACCCATTTCTTTCAAACGTGAGTGTCTACTACGTTGTCTAATCCTATTTCTAGAGCACACAAGATAATAACTCTGCCTCCTCCAGAACAAGCCTAACAAATATTATCACTGACTGAGCTAACAAACTCATCTAAGCATTACCTGTTGGCTTGGTCTAATCACAAACGGTATAGGAGTTTTTGTGTATGAAAAGCTTTGCATACCACCAAGCAATGATACCTATGACATTTATAACCTCAAACCAGCACCCACCAAACTACACAATATTGCAGAAATGAGCAAAGGCAAGAAACTACTTTAAACTGGAATCATGGCATCCATGCCGTGACGTAATGCATATCACGGAATACATGCCGTGACGTCGATTTTACGCAGGAATACCCACTCTTAGATCAACAAAACCCACTCCCGTTCACCAAAAAAATTTAAGATCCACATAGAGTAAGGAGATTGGTACTATGACTTCACATTCATCTTAGTTCTTGAAAAAACCACATATCTTTATGAATCACCCACTAGGAAGATCATGGACTGACTATTGGGGGGATTTTCCACTTTTCTTCTACCAGAATGTGAGATTCGAGTCATCCATGTCACTGGTTTGAAGCAGATTTTCGCAGGCAATGCTTCGTAGAGTTTTTCGCGGGAGCTTCCATGGCTGATTCGAAGACTCCAGACTCCAGTTATCGTTTGTTAAGTGGAAAGAGATATTTTGTGATTTATTATTTTTTTAATGGAGTAGTCAATTGGGTAAAGCTTTTGTTGTGGTGGTCTTTTAAATAAAGACTTCCTTTGACTTGGTTTATTAAACAAAAGCCTCCCACTCAAACCAGGACGAAAAGTGAACAGGCTTGCTGTTTACCAGTTTGAACCGGTGCGAACCGAAAACAATCGATTGGGTCTTGCTCATTTAAAAACTTGAGCCCAAATCCGAAACGACCCGCGTACTTTGGATAGTCTTCGAAACCTTACAGCGTTGAAATAAGTAATAATTGGGAGAAACCACACATATTATCCGGCAGAAATTGAGAGTGAAAAATGTCCGGCGCCGCTCAGGAGGAAGATAAGAAGCCCGCTGATTCGGCGGCACACGTCAATGTTAAAGTGAAGGGACAGGTGTAATTCACTTCTAATTTTTGTTTTTAATTTTTCTTTTATTACTAATACTGTTTATTTTAAAGATTTTGATTTTGTTTTTGTTTATAGGGTTTTAGATTAATGTCTGTTTATGTATCAATTTTTGAGATTTTATGTCGTATTTCTGTTGAATAATCAGTTTCTGTTTGTTTTCTGGGGTTTTTAGATCAACGAGTGTTGTTTGTTGATCTATTTTTTAGGGTTTATGATATATTCTTGTTGATCATTTATTCATTGGGAATTCTTTCTATCTAATTGTTTTTTATTTGTTTGCTCAATTATGAAATGTAATTTACGGAGGATGTTAAGGAAACTTTTATAAAGATTTATTTTGAAAAATTGAAATTAACATCTCATAAATGGGGATATTTTGTGAGGGATATGTAGTTCAGATGAATTAATGGATTTGGGGAAGAAACTGCTTGAGAGACAGAAGAAATATGAAAATGTGGGTAAAAGAATAATAGCTCATGCCTTTTGATCCTGTTTACTCACTGATTAGGAGACTGTAATTCCTTTTGTTTGGAGGGAGAATGACTCTGTTTAATTGTGTTAGCTACTAGATAACTTGTTATGGTCTGGTGGAGTTTGAGTTTACCTTGTTAACTTTTAGATTGGAGGGCTTCACTGTATACTCTGCCTGGAATCAAATATAATTTACAGATCGTAGAGTGATGAGTAACTTCTGGGATGCTGTTGTTCTTTCTCGTGTTAACTGAATAGCCTGTACATGTTCAAGCTCGTTAAATTTCTTGAGGTGCTGGATGAAACTTGCATTGTCTGGGATGATCTTGACTAGTTTAAAGACAGTCTAATATTTGCTTCAACTGATCATGTAGATTTTAATAGGCTTAGCATGAATATTTGTGTGTTTTCTTCTTTGTTGACGGTATGATTTGTAGAAGTGCTTAATGTATCAGATAAGTGTGTGGTGTATTTATATTCTCTTGGATAAGTCATTAATGTGTCTCCATTTCTTTGCGCAAGAGCTTAATGTGGCTATATTTGTATATAGGATGGGAATGAGGTTTTTTTCAGGATCAAGAGAACATCGCAACTGAGGAAGCTGATGAACACTTATTGCGACAGACAATCTGTGGACATCAATGCTATTGCATTCCTCTTTGATGGTCGCCGCCTCCGACCTGAGCAGACTCCAGATGAGGTTTTTTTTCTCTTTCTCTAAGCTTCTCACTTGCTCTATGATCCAAGAGAAAGAAAGGTTTAAATTTTTGAAATTTCAAATTACAGCTTGAGATGGAGGATGGTGACGAAATTGATGCTATGTTGCACCAGACAGGAGGTGCCAATGCTTAATCATCTGGGATGAGATCTTAGCCAATTGTAATTTATAACTCCATATTAGTTGGAGAGTAGTTCTAAGTGCTTGTGGGCATTGTAATATAGAACTTTCTGCTAGACTCATGCTAACTTTCTAGGATTCGTGTTTTCTCCATTATTACTAGCTCGACTATCAGTTTTAAGTATCAGTTTGTTTAGATCATTCTGAAATGATTTCAGCCAAGCAATGCTGTTTAGTCGGTGGGTGTGTTTTTCTCTGTTTTTCCTTTTAGCCTAGTGTTGCATTGCTGAAAGTATATATACTAATCGAGAACCAAAAGGGGGCAGTTGAAGTATTCAAGCTAGAACTGTGGTACCTGAACTGGAATAACTGGAATGATGGCGGGATTATCCCGTCAGACACATGTGGTGAGAGATCATTGGACAACTCATATGTGGGTTGTCCCATAATGAGACGATCAACATCTGGGTTGTTCAATGACCTCGAGTCATGTGCACGTCGCGTAGGGCTTTAACAATGTAGTATCGCACTGCTATCATCCATCATCCTATATATCAATCCCTTTTCTGTAGAGCGTTACATTGATGGATAACACTGACATGTACGAAATATGAGTTGTGCTACTTGAACAAAATAATATACAAAAACTTAAGTAAAATTGACACTCGTTATCCTGTTTTTTAACACATTATATTACTTTTTCATCAATGATTATCATATGAGTCACATTTCCATTTTGTCACATTTTTTGTCTATTTATTTGTCCAAATAAAATTTTTCGCGAAATATTTTCCGTCATGTATAGCTTGTGGCGTTTACACCTCACAACAAACAAGACCAGGGTCTTTTGAAATATGTTTGGTAAGGATTTAAAAAGAGGTAAGTTTTTAAATAGATTTAGAATTCAAATTTTGTATAGGTGTCGAGATTTAATCGTGTCATATTGAGGTAATGATTAAAAGGATGTGAAAGTTCACATCACATCAAATATGTGATTAAATGTGGTGTCACGTGTCTAAAATTTGAAATTTAAATTGATCGATAAAATTGAAGCAAATTTTAAAGGGTAGCCAAACATTGATATTATAATACACTAATATTATTTTTTTTTTCTACAGTTAAATCTATTGTAAAATATTTGGCGGTATTATGTTGTTAGATGCGTATCACCTGCTGCATCACAAGGTATGATAGGGAGTCTTGCATGTTACACAAGCGTCTGACATTAAATCGTTTTACGGAGGGTTTTACAAAATATGGTTACTAGTGTGTACCAGTCCCGTTGTCACACTATACGTAGAGTGGAATTATCTTACCAGATGTACATATAGTGAGAGATTATTAGATAAATCACGTGGCGAAAGATTATTAGATAAATCATATGAAGTTGTCCCACTGTCTCACCATGGGACAGTTTACATAGAAATTATTTAATAATCTCACGCTATATGTACATTTGACAGATACAGAGGCAGATGATTTTTGCGGTGTGTAATGTTTGTTTAGCAAAATAATAAGATATCGTTTTTGTAAAAAAATTGTAAAGCTTCCGTACAGGTATTGATAACACTTTCGTTCCATGCAATAGGAATAGGATTAGAGTACAAATATGTTCTACGATAATAAATTCTGGTTAGGATCCAGAATGGACTTTACGATCATAATGGGCCTTTCTCCGGCCAAACTACGCGCTTTCAGATTCGTCCTAGTCCTAACTCCTAGTACTGAGAATCTGAGTGTGGATCAGACTGCTGAACGCGGAACTGGTTGGCGTGGTAGAACGGACAAAATATCCTCTGACAAGACGTGTTAACTCGCAAGAGAAAATGGACACCGGCTGCGGATTTTCAGCGCATTGGTGCTCTTGAACTTTACTGTAATAGACAGCCGCTGTATGTTAACTCTATTGCTTTCCTTTTCAATGGCTGCCTCGTCCGAGGTGAACATACTCCTCACGACGTCAGTGAATTTGTATTTCTATATTCTGTTTCTGTATAGAAATAGAATGGGTGAGAATGAGGAATATGAATTATGCAGTATACATGCATCTCATGTGTAATTTGTGTGCTGCAATATAGAAATAGTTTGAAATGGCATAGCTAGTATTCCTGTCACCCAATGCTGAGTGTGGAATTAATATTTGATTTTCTATATCCAGTTGTACGCCTTCCATTGGCTAGGGTTACCGAGCATTTATCACCCACTACCGAGCCTAGTATAAATTTCTTTTACTTTTCCGCGATACCAAAAATAAAATTTAATCTTGATTTCTTTTCTCATTTGCAGCCAGGAATGGTGGACGGGGATGAAATTGCTGCTGTTCCTATTACCGCGGAGGATCCAATGGTTCTGGTTGATTTGTCCAGCAACATTGATCTCATCGTGAAGGCGCAGGTTTTGCTCCTCCCTAGCCCCCCTCCCCCACCCAACCAAAATATAACCTAAATAAAAAGTAAAAAAATAAAAAGGTCTCATCTTTTAGTTTCTGATTGCTATTGGTTAGTACTTGTTTGTTTTGTGCTTCATTTGTTCTTTTCCCCCCTTCAAAACACAAGTATATGACTTTAATCTTTCTTTCTGATGATAGTCATTCATTGATTTTTAGGGCTTTGGGATGGGTTTGACAAGTTTAGAGCAGTTTTAGTTCGGATTTTTCCAACCCAAAATCTTCCCTAAGCAATTTTGATATGAATGAACAGCAGTTGTTCGTATCGAAAAGCAAGAATGCAATGAAACAAGAAAGTGATATAGATTATTTTGAGGAAACCAAATCCTTGGAGTATCGGTTTTTTGAGAAAACAAACTGCTCTTCCGATCTAAAATTGCATTTTGTAGAGTTAATTTCCTACCTTGTTATTCTTTCCTTTTTTGAGTTTAAATTCAAAATACGTGACTAAATTTCCCAATATCGAAGAACGTTAATTGGCTCAATAATCTCCCAGTCTCCTAACGACGAAACAAAACATTTGACTCTTCCTAATCCTAAATTGAACAAAAATAACTTACAACTATGCTAATGAAATAAAAATAAAAGATGTGAGTGTAACATCCCCCCCCCCCGCTCTTTAAAAAACACCATTGTCCTCAATGGTGGTGGTGAAATGTTTTTCTACAGGGAACAATCTTCTTCTTTCCAATTTATGATTAGAAACGTTGTTCAATACTCGAACCAAAAAAAAAAAAAAGGGAACTTTGTAACTCCTGGGCATTTCCATTCATATATGTGCTTTATAGAATTAATTTCCTACCTTGTTACGAATAAGTGAACACCCCCAAAAAAAAGAACATATTTTACATTAATTGACTCCACAAACAATCCCACTCTCTTAACAGCCAAACTAAACATTTGACTCTTCCTAAATTAAACAAAAATAGATTACAACTATGCTTATGAAATAAAAATAGAAGACCGGTGTGTAACATTCCCTCTCCCATTAAAAAACACCATTGTCCTCATGGGTGGTGAAATGTTTTCCTACAAAGACACATCTTCTCCTTTCAAATTTATGATTATTGATTAGAAATGAAGTCTCCTTGAGCTCTTCTTGAATATACAGCTTCCCAGATTCAACAGGATTGTTCATTTCCATTTGTATCCCCGGTTTATAAAAGTGGTCTGTGCGAGAAATATTAATCTATAAAGCCTCCACACAAGCTTTGGGGTTAACCTCTATTAATATGTGAGCATTAGGTTTGCATTGCATTTAGAACCCACAACCACTAGCGTCTTTTCTTCAAAAGAATAATTATCGTCTTCGAAAGTGACTAAAATAGTTTCCAATGAACTTTTTTCTTTGAAAGACTAATTTACATCTTCATATGTTGAAGATATTGATGAAGATGTAGAAGGTATTGGCATACAAAGCCGATTTGTCTTTCTTCAAAAGAGTAATTGACTTACTTGAGTTGCTCCATTGATATGATTAACAGAGCTTTCTGATTAGCTTTAATTCTGAATAATACGAACATCAATAGTTCGTTTTTGGTTTATTTCGAGGAAACCCAACCATCCCAGTATTGGTTTTAGGAGAAAACAACACACTCCCAAGAACAAACACTGCAGTTTGTAGTATTAATTTCCTTTCATTGGTTCCATATTTGAGTTTTACGGAATAAGTGAAGACATTTTCCTAATATCAAGGAACATTAATTACCGCCATAATTCCACCAGCTCCTATGAACTAAACTGCACATTTAACTCTTTCTAAATTAAATAAAAATAGATTATAATTATAGTAATGAAATAAAATAGAAATCGTGAGTGTAACAAATTTGAGGTAGTTTCATGTTTTTTTATGTCCAGCCCGATTTACTTCTTTCTTTTGTTTGTTTCGACTGATTGATTTTGAATTTCTTTTGTAAATTTTATGTCGATAACTACTAGTGTGGGCACGTGCAACACACGTGCATTGCACGTGATGCATTTAAAATCCGATCTATTTAGTAAACTCTCTTTCCCTCAAATGTGTTTTCCATAAAAAAGAGGGAAGTTGTGGAACAGATATTGGCAATCTGTAAATTCAAAGGCAAGGCAACGGATGATTAAGAAAATTAAATTTTAAACAAATCTTCTACGGTTGTAAGACATGGGTAATAGTTTTGTTAAATAAGCAATTAGTTATTATAGCACACACCTATCCTTCTTTAGTTTTCCTTTGACTTCTAGAAGGTAACTACAGAACCAGATTGCCAAGTAAATGAGCACAAATTTTGTAATCAAAGAGAAGAGACAATTATGTATATAATGTCGCGGGGAGTGCAAACACAGAACTAAAAGCACTTTTGGATGGAAATCATCCATGGGGACGAATTGCGTGAGTTTATCAAAGGTTGGGGGCTGTGGGTGAAAAAACAAAGGTTAGAGACGAAATCGAGACTAAATGTAAAGGTTGGGGACGATTTGTGAAATTAACCCTAATTCAAATGGAAAAAAATAATTAAGTTGCTCAGATGCACAATTTAACTCGTCCAAAGATACGACGGTTGTGGTGACCCCATCACCACTATTGTGCACAAATATCAACTCACAGCAACAGACACTTGCACCAGCTGGGAACCGAACGCGGGCCTGCACCGTGGGGTACTATTCTACCACTAGACCACTGGTGCTCGTTGGTGGAACTTTCTATTTTTAGTTATTTAAGACTTTCCTAAAGTAACCCCATTCCTGGGACAGATTATGTTGTTTGTGTGAGATTGATAATTTTTTTCTTTGGTTCTCCCCTTCTTTTCAACATATTTATTTTCTTTTTTACATTGAAGATAACACGTTTTTCGGTTAATTGGATTTTCCGCTTATCTTATTTTCCATTATTTCTTTTACAAAAGAATTTGACAAGTGATTTAACTCTGTCCGTGTATTGATTCTATCTAATTAAGTTATTTCTTATCCTTTCACAAGTTATGTTTTTAATTACACCTGGAATGATTTTGTTAGTTAGTTCAAGTTGCTAAACAAAAAAGAAGTTAGACAACAAGGTAACAATGGAGCATCAATCGCCAACGAGACCTAGCCCATTTGGTTAAGGGGTTAGGTTGAGGACCTAGATTCAATTTCCTATATGTAGTATTTTTTATATTTTATTGTAGTATGTATTCTCCCTATATGAGAGTTGATGCTATTGTATTGTTTATTTTCTTGGCATTGTATTTCAGAATTATATATCTATGCACATTTGTAGTATTATAATGTAGATTTGTAATTGTTATTCCAAAAACCAATGGAGCATCAATCAAAAACTACTACTAATTACACACACATATGTATTATAGATTATTTATTTATTTATTTTTGAAACACAAGAGTGTATGGCAAGCGATTTAAGTTCATCTTCAGATTTTAATGAGCATAAGTTATGTTATTTGAACAATGATATACAGAAAATTCAACAGAACTGACACGTAACAATTTTATTTTTCAATAGATCACATCATTTTTAGATCAATAGTAACGGACATGCGTCGCTTTTATCAAGTTTTTTGTCATTTTTTTTGGTCCATTTAGAATTACTCATTGTTTTTTTTTTAATCCCTTGTGGGTCATGTTTCCACCACACTTGGAATAGTTAGAGCAAGATTAATATGGGGCAAAAAACCCAAAGTGAAAAAACCTAAAGTGAAAATTGAAGGGGAAAATACTCATTTAAAAAAGAGAAAAAAATCAAAGGGGCAAGACCAATTTGCAAGGGTGAAAAAAACCCAAAATGAGGGCTAAATTTGGCCCTTTCTTTACCTTCCCTCCCAAAAAGTGCTAAAATTCATATTTCTCAACTTATACATTATTTGGGTTAAGGGGGAAAAAACCCAAAAATAGGTTTATTCCCCTTTACATTATTTATATGCATGTAGACAAAGAGGGGAAAAACCCAAATTTGGATTTTTTCCCCACATTAATTATGCTCTTATGCTTGGTTTCTCTATAAAAGTATAGAAAATAGAAAATAATATGCATCATTTCAAAAACTACTACTTATATGATTGAGTTTGATACTTTGATTGATTGCAGGCTTTCTTTCTTTCTTTATTTCTTTCTTCTTCTTTTTTTTTTTTTGGTTACTTATTTGTATCGTCTTTTCTTCCTATATGGTTCCATATTTCTATTGCGAATCCTAAATTTATGGGGGAAAAAGTCTGTTATAAAAATGAGATCAAAATATATGGAGGAGAACAAAAGAGGAGACGAGAGGAAATTTTGCTTCTTTGATTTGATGATTAATTAATGAACAACACAAGGACCTATATTTTATAGACACATAAAAAGGCAAAATGACAATTATAAAATACAATTTTACAATTAAAATATACAATTTTGATAATCAACTTGCACGATAGACCACTTGTATATTGTAATTTACTTGTACCAAAATAGTCATTCACATAAATTCAACCAATTGGTGAATTTATAAAAAGTTCTTTTTTATCCCTTCTTTTCAACTCTCTTAAAACATTAAAATGAAAGGGGGGAAAATATTCAGTTGCTCAGATTCACTCGTCCGAAGATCTGACGGTTGTGGTGACCCCATCACCACCATTATGCTCACATATCTCCTCACAGCAACATAAAGTGGCACCAGCCGGGAATCGAAGCCGAGTCTGTACCGTGGCAGGGTATTATTCTACCACATCTTTCCATTTCATTTTATTTAATTAGTTCACATAATTCCTAGGACCAATTATATGATTGATAACATTTTTTCCTTATTTTTTCGCTTCCTTTCAAGTTATATTTATTTTTTTTTTACATTGAAAATAACACCTTTTTTTTGGTTAATTGGATTTTTCGTTCTTACTTTCCATTATTTCTTTTACAAAAGAATTTGGCAAGTGATTTAACTCTATGCACAAATTGATTTCATCGAATGAGTTATTTCTTACCATTTCACAAGTCATGATGTTTTTAATTACACCTGGAATGATCAAAGCTAGTTCAAGTTTGTTGATGTAACGAAAAGTTAGACAGCAATTCACTAATCAAAATACAATAATATGCCGCCAAAGTAACAATAGCACATCAATCAAAAACTACTACTAATAGTTAGATAAGAGTAAATTCGTATGCTATTATAGGTGATATGGATTATGGAATGAGAAGAACAATACTTTGCACACCAGAAAAAAGCGGAGTTGGGAGGGGGAGTTCATGAGTTTGCTACGGCGTACTTGACATCTTTCCAAAAAATTAATAGATTGATTGTGTAGGGGCTAGGCATAGTTTACAAAGAGATAAAGCTTTGTGCGTCAAATGAGATTGGAGTGGTAAGTGCGCTCATAGGTTTACATTGCGGCAAAGGATGGTTGTCCTGGATTTCGAAGTGTTGTGAGGAACAAGTTATATATTTCACGTAACTATTTTCATTTAAAAGTAGAATCTAGTAAAATAAATAATACCTATATATTTCATGATACCCACTTGTATTGCACTACATAAATTTCAATCATTCATTCATTTATATTAAAAACGTTTTGAGGACGTGATAAATGAGTGTAACGTGGAATGCAACCTTCTAAGCAATCTTAATATAAGTACAATGTTTGATGGTTATCAAAGTAAATACAGCACCATGTAATCATTTATCCACGCGATATTCTAGATTTAATTAAACAATAATTATAAGAGAAATTCTAGGGGGACGTGAAAATGAGATATTTTTAGGTGATATTTTTATGTGGCACACTTGTATTAGATGATGAAAAAGTAGTTATGTAATCATCACCCAATGAATATGTGCCACTTGAAAATATCACCTAATAATGTCTCATTTTCATGAGATCGGAAGAGCGTCACACTAATTATAATTATGCATCGAATTATAATTACCAGACGAATGTTAAGGTCCATTTGCAACCAATTATGATCGGGTAAAGATTATATTATGTTATCTTAGTGATTGACACTGTTTACATAAGACACAGCAGAGCTAGGAAGGCCATGGTGTGATTGGGCCCCCTCTAAGTTGGCCTTTTTTTTCTTTACACCTTGTTAAAATATATATATATATATATATATATTTAGTTATTTGTACTATACGGCTTATCTCTTCGACCCACCCTTTCAATAGCGCCGAGCTCTGTCACTGCATAATCTTATTTTCCTGCATATTATGTTACTTTTCAATCAATCAATAGATATTATATGAATCCCATCATCTTATGCCATAAAAATAATTTCCCCTCATATTTCTAGTGAGATTATCTCACAAGACACACACGTGGTAGAAGATCATTAGACTAGTTACATGTTAGTTGATTCATTGTGGGACAACTCAAATGTGAGATTATCCAATGATCTCCCGCTATATGTGTATTTGATGTGATTAGCTCTCGAGATGTATGGTAAGAGATCTGGACAATCTTGTGCTGTGGGTCTTATTTTGATCAATTTTTTTTCTTCCTTTGTAACCTTGACGATGGCAACCTATTTTGCAAGTGAACATGAAGTTTGGAGGCTTGGCATTGAAATGAAAAGTTAGAGATAATCATTCACATTGCGCCCGCGAGTGAAATGTTGGAGGCCATTTGCGCCAATTAGCCACTAATAATTCTAGTTGGACAAAATAAGGGATAAAAAGTTAGACAAAATGGACGTGTGTCATGTGTGATTAGTGTTGATGTAAAAGTGATGTGATGTGTTGACAAAAAGATTATGCTATGTGTCAGTTTTGTTAAAATTTTTGTATAGAATTTTATTCAAATAACACAACTCATTAGCCACTGAAGGGGAGACGTTTTTGTACGTTTTGAAGATGGAGGACCAAAGTGCTACATGTGTTGAAGATTGAATACCTCTACTGCCATTTTCCCTTAAGCTATATATACCTGCACTTTTTCTCCTCTGCTCGAATGTTCGGTGCACTTCTTCCGTCCCATGTACCAAAAATCATCACCGTAATAAACACAAATAACCGGCATAATTTCTGGTTCTTGTGAACGTAGGGCCCTCTCTTTTCTCTGCTGAATCGGCACTCTAAGATTTCTGGTATGGTTTAGGGTTTTTTACTGTCAGATATGGACTCGCAGTTAAGATGTTTGATTAAATTACTCTTAGAGCTATCATTTCCTCATTTTAACATTCCTTGAGAA
>CAVNYN010252694.1:0-11590 GCA_963692815.1 Nyctanthes arbor-tristis
TTATAAGATAGCGGGCAGCTCTTCAGCCCACGTACCCTTTTGGGCTTCTACTCTAGTCTTCAAAGTGTGCTTGATGACTTTGTTAATTGCTTCGACCTGGCTGTTTGCTTGTGGGTGGTGAGGAGTAGAATAGAAGTTTTTTTACTCCTAAGTCTTCACAAAATGACCTGAATCTGGAGTTGTCGAATTGCTTGCCATTGTCTGTGACAATGGCTTGAGGTACTCCAAATCTACAGATTATCGACTTCTAGATGAAGTTCGTCATTTTCTGTTCGATAATGGTCATCAGGGCTTCAGCTTCTATCCATTTGGTAAAGTAATCAGCGGCCACTATCGCGAACTAAGTTCCTCCTTTTCCCTTAAGAAGTGGACCTATGAGGTCAACTCCACACTTCGCGAAGGGCCACAGTCTAATAACTGAGGTTAACTCCTCTGGCAGGCTTTTGATAAGCGGGGCTTTTGCGAATTCAACTGTGTCCTTCCTTAGAGTTAACTAAAATTAACCCTACCTGAGGACCTTATGAGCTAGGGACATATCGCCTGAGTGATTACCGTAGACTCCTACGTGGATCTCCTCCAAGACACTCTTTCCCTGGACTAGAGCTAGGCATCTTAATAGAGGCCCGGCAAAGCTCTTTTTATATAATATCCCATCAACCAAGGTGAATCTGGCCGCGTGATGTTTTAATTTCTTGGCCTCTTTGCCTGGAAGGCTACTCCGGCCTTCAATAACTGGATGATGGGATCCATTTCGTTGCTGGTTCCCCGATCTCTATTGACATTGCACTACTCTTCTTAATTGATGAGCTGACAAGCTTGACAATAGGAATACTTCCAAGCTCACCGGCCCCTTTGCTCATGACGAGTTTGGCTAATGCATCCGCATGATTGTTTTCAGATCTTGGTATTAACAAGAACACGCACCACTCTAGGTTGCCACGTTCAGAGATTAGTCTTTCTTGATACTGGGAGAGCCTCTCCCTTTTAACCTTGTACAGTTCGTTGATCTGGTTGACGATGAGCTGAGAGTCATTTTTGATAGCTAGTTTCTTGATTCACATAGATTTGGCCATGTTGAGCCCTATGAGTACGGCCTCGTACTCGGTTTCATTGTTGGTCATTGGGAATCCAAATCTGACCGCTTGGAAGTGGTACTGACCTGTGGGACTACACGACGCTCTTCCGATCTCCCCTAAGAATTGACCTGTTGAGGAGCCGTCTACTACAACTCCCAAGCCGGGTTTTCTTCTCCCCTCTGGCTTTGGAGCGATGGGTAAGCTCAGCAATGAAATCCACTAGTGCTTGCCCTTTGATGGCCACCATTGGCTTGTATCGTAGGTCGTACTGACTGAGTTCGATTGACCAACCAGAGAGATCTGGCTTTTGACGCACCTGCCTTAACGGCAAGCTAGTGACTTCAATAGTGTGAGCTAAGAAGTAGGGGCGGAGTTTTGATGTCATGACCAGGGCGTAGGCAAGCTTTTCTATGAACGGGTACCTGAGTTCGGCGTCACGCAGTGCGTGACTGACGTAATAATCGGAAAGTGGACCTCTTCTTCTGCCTTAACCAAGACCAAGCTGATAGAAGATTCCAAAATGGCTAGGTATAAGCTCAAAGTTCCACGCTGCTCTGGTTTGGCTAATAATGGAACTGAGGAGATGTTCTTCTTTAGCTCCTCAAAAGCTTTCTGGCAATCGTTTGTCTATCGGAATTCTTTGGACTTTTTAATAGCGTCGAAGAAGTGCTTACACTTATTTGTGGATCTAGAGATGAAATGATTGAGAGCCGTAACTCTTCTTTGACAGATTTGGAGGTTCCATTTCTAACACAGCCCTTATCTTTTTAGGGTTTACTTCGATGTCGCACTAGTTCACTATGAATCCCAGGAACTTACCAGACGCGACCCCAAAAGAGCACTTCTTTGGATTTAATTTCATTATGTATTCCCTCAAGGTCTAGAACATTCGGTCGAGGTCGTCAATATGTTTCCCAACCTGTAGGCTCTTGACGAGCATGTTGTCAGCATAGACCTCTATCGTCTTACCAATCTGATTCTTAAACATAGAATTGACAAGGCGTTGATAGGTTGCCTCGGCATTCTTCAGTCCAAAAGGCATCATCCTGTAGCAGTACAGGCCCTTATCGGTTATGAATGAGGTGTGGTCATCGTCCTCTGCAAACATTAGTATTTAGTGATAGACAGAGTATGCATCCATGAAACGTAAAAGCTCATGACTTGCTGTGGCGTCCACCATTTGATCGATCCGAGAGTGTGGCAAGCTGTCTTTAGGGCACGTTTTGTTCAGATAGGTGAAGTCAACACATATACACCAAGTCTCGTTGCTCTTCTTGACGATCTCCAGGTTAGCTACCCATTGTGGATATAGAGCTTCACAGATGAACTCGTTCTCTAAAAGTTTGTAGACTTCTTAGGCTAGGGCTGCGTATCGTTCATTGTTTAGGGGACGCCTTTTTTGCTTTACTGGCTTTGCGTTTGAATCAATGCTCTGCTTATGATAGGCGTGCTTCATGTCATTCCCCTTCATATCCTCATGTGCCTGGCAAAAACATCTAGGTTCTTCTTTAAGAAGCTAACAAGCTGGGTCTTTACCGGTTCATTCAGTTTTGTACCAATTCTGAGTTCCAGATCGGGTCTGGACTCATTGATTTTAACGACTTGAAGCTCCTTGTCTAAGCTTGCAATAGCCGTGGTTTTCTCGATCCTGGGGGTCTAAGAATAGGACTTCCAGCTGGGAAACAACCCGACGGTGTAATCCAAGTTGCATTTGCGTATAGCCCATTGGTCTCCTCGCACCGTAGCGGTCCCATGTTCAGTTGGGAATTTCATCACATAACACTGAGGTCGCTGCTTTTAGCTCGTACAAAATGGGTCTCCCTAAGATTGCATTGTGGTTTAATAGTACGTCAACAACGAACTCGGCCATGATTCTCCTCTGACAAGGTTCTTCCATCATTTCCACCAGCAAAGTGATCTGACCCTTAGATTCTAACAAAATCCCCAGTAAAACCTTGGAGCCTGGTTGTGTATGGCTTTAGATTCTTGGGATCAATATTCATTTTCTTAAAGGTCTTCCAATACAAGATGTTGACGAAGCTCCCGTTGTCAACTAGTGTCTTATGTACTTTGATCCAAGAAATCGGCATAGTTATCACTAAAGCATCAATGTGGGGATGTAGGGTTTCATGCTCGTCCTCATTGAAGAAGGTGAAAGATCTAGTTCGAGTTGTGGGGGTTCTTGGCCGTAAATAGCTGGTAACAATTTTGGGCTTCTCGCACGAGACCTTGCCGCTATCGCTTTAAGCCCTCCATGCTCTGATTTCTGCTCACTAGGACGCGAATCTCAATAGGAGGTTGGCTCTGCAGAGCTCATGCGTTCAGATATGCCTAGAGGCGAGCTTGTATGTCGTGTCCTGGGTAGTTAGCTATGTATTCACCTATGTACACTCTTTCAATTAATCTTTCAATCTCCTGCTTGAAGTGCCTGCATTATTTAGTGTCGTGGCCAGGCGCTCTGTGGTACTTGCAGTACCTTATTTGTTCTGCGTTTCTGGAGGGCTTTTTTACAGGCTTTACCTTGGGCAAAATCAGATCGTTTTTTAAGAGATTGAATATTTACTCAACTGAGGCGTTGAGCTTAGTAAATGGCCGTGAGGCCGGGAGAGGCACTTCTGACATGTGCCTATTCCTTTTTCCATCTTGATCATTCTTTTCCCCCTTTGAGGCTAAATCAGTCTTGGGTCCTCCGTGAATCGCTTCCTTAGCGCTGATGTATTTTTCTACTCATCGTAGGAGCTCCTAGTAAGTTTTAGGTGGGTCTTCATGCACAATCCACCATAAACGTGTGTCTTTGCATAGCCCTGACTTGGCAGCGATGAGGAGGGATTCGTCTGCCACTTTTTCCATCGTCATGACTTGCCTATTAAAGCGGTCCAGGTAGTTTTTTAGAGTTTTTGACTTCCCTTGCTTTACTGTGCCCAACATCTCCTTGGGCGTGGTTCTTGTTTTTGATCCTATAAATTGAGTTGCAAATTCTGAGAAGAGTTGTTCCCAGCTGTGTATAGAGCCAGGAGCCAAATTTTAGTACCAAGTCTATGCATTGCCTTCGAGGGTGAGTGCGAAAGCTTTACACATCACGGGTTCCGGTGCATTAACTCCATCCATGCCACGTAGCGATGGAGATGAGCTATGGGGTCGGTTTCTCAGTTATAAGTCCAATTTGGGGGAGCTTCATCTTTGGCGGTATAACAGCCTCCCTAACAGATGGTACGAATAGTGAGGGCCTTCCCTAAAAATTCTCAACCTCTTTTCCTTTGGCATGTTTTTGTTCAAGGTTGATTAATCTTTTCCTCAGGTCGTCCAGCTTGTGGTCTTGCTGAGTGTTAGGATGCTGACCTCTGTAGGTCCCTGTGGATTGACTAGAGGCCTGACTATGTTCCACGGGAGGATAGAGATCTGTCAGTGCTTGTTTATCATACCTAGGTCGCTGGTGACTTAAAGACTATTGTTGTTTTGACTCTTGTTGGGTTTCAGGCCCCAGCCGGTTAAACGCGCTTCCCCTAATTGGATTAACTGTTGCCAGAGCTCTTTTCGCTCTAGGAACAGCTCGTATGGAGTCTTGCGTAGCTGAGGGTGTGAAGCTTAGCTGCCTTTTGATAGATTGCCTCGGGGGATCAGCTCGTAGAGGTGTTTTCTCTATATTTTCAGCCCGCTAAGAGGAGTCTTCTTGTGAGGATTCACTTAAATAACGTGGATGAGGTGGCCGGTTTCGTTGATCCTGAAGCTTCTTGACTTCTTGGGTAAGAGCCTCAACCTGCCTGCGCAGGGCCTCTGTCTCTGAACATAGAGGAGGTCGCGTGGGTACGTCTAATGATCTCCACTATCTCCGATCTCCTCTATCTCCGAAACTTTGCAGGGAATTCCACATGATGGCTCCTTGTTCTTTCACACTGGTTGCGTTTTTGACTCATTTTTTAGGTCATCGGAACTTTGAGCTGGATTTTTGTAAGCGAGTTTCCCACAGACGGCACCAATTTGTTGATGCCAAATTTTGTCTTGACTCAACCAACGAATTTGTTTACGCGGGAAACTTGTATTTGAAATTAATGTAAAATTTATGGTGAAGTTGGTAGAGTTACCGAGAGAATAAATGCTTGAGAAGACAAAACTGTGGTTGATTAGGGAGAGGAGGATCCTCCGTTAAGTGGGATTTCCTCCTATTTATAGCATACAAATTGGTGTGTAATGATTACATGTATTAAATGTTTGACCAGTAAGAGACTTTCTAAGCATACTTAGCTGGAGCTGTGTCAAGTTATCTTAACCAAATTTTGGTCAGTGGCTGCATAGGGAAGACAAATATTTAGTTTTTATTAAATGTGAGTGTCACATCAATCTTTAGGTGATAAGCTAAGCAAACTGCAAGCAAATTGCATGGCGGTTCTGCCGCCTAGGAGGTCGCGAATTACCTCATTCTAACGCGAGCGAGCGACCTCCAAGATTGGTACCGCGTATTCACATATAGCAATCCCAGTTTGCTACGCGAGTGGCCTAGATCGCGAAGGACGTGGTAGGTGATCTAAGAACCATAAGCTTGTCAAGCTTGGGCTTTCGACCTAAATTTCATGGCCTCGAGCTCATGAGGGCCCTAGTTCTATAGGTCGGGGTCTACACTAAGTAGTTTCCAGCTCAGCAGACGGGGGCCTGCATATCCGCCTTGGATGATGTCGACTACAACTTGAAAAATGCGACCTGACACTTGGATATATAAACACCCTAGTTAGAAATTTCTTTCATATTTTCGAAATTGTTAAATATGCTCCTTGGGTTGGTTGATGCACATCAGTACCATTTTAATCTTATCATCACTATATATGGGTCGCTTTCGAGGAGGAAAGTAGTTCAAAAGCAGCTTTACTTGAAGGCGAGTATTCGGGTTACCAATGAAGGTGTGAGGGAATATCAATATTAAGTTTCTGCTCTGTTGTAAAGGTGGTTGAAAAATCATCCAATTTCAAACGGTAAACTAAACACTTGCTACCTTCTCCAATTGCCTTGGCAGGCTAGCGTTTCAAATAGAAAAAGGGGTTCCTTTAGTTATTTGCAGAAATGCTAGATTAGAGATTTTCAATTTTGCAAAAAAAAAAAAAATCATTTTAGATTGAGGACAATAACAATTAGTTATAAATATGTAGAAGCACTATAATGAACAAAATAAAACACAATCTTCCAAGCTCTTGTATATCATTAAAGAAAACATAATCTTCCAAGCTCTTGTATATCATTAAAGCTAAACTAGAAGTTAGTTTCAACAATACTAGACTTTTGTGACCAACTTATTTTCAGCTACTAGTATAGATTTCTCATACTTTCTTTTTTTCTTATAACACATTCTGACATCGAAATTGTTAAATATGCTCCTTGGGTTGGTTGATGCACATCGCTACCATTAATTTTAATCCTATCATCACTATAACAAAATATAGAGTTTAACGTTTTCACTATTTGCAGTGATACAAAATGAAACACACAACCCATTTATACACCAACGTTATTGTAGCATTATCTGCCATCTTTTCTAAAATGTTTATATATAAGATTATTCTATGATCAATATACTGTACTCTAGAAGATTCCAGAGAGCTTTTAAAAGCTTGTCTTTGGAGTCAGTACTGGCTTCTAGCTAGACTTGCACATCTACTGTGTCTTTCATTGTGTGCCCTTCGCAAGCTTGTATATGCATCTCGTATGTAGAGCATGACATACCGTGTGTTGACATCTAATGAACAAAGGCATAAGATCAATGGCGGAGCCTGACACTATTGGAGACTTGGGTCGGAAGAGTGAGTCATATATATATATATATATATATATTAACAAGCTAAATGTTTTTTTTTTCCTTTTTTTTTGTTTTTTTTTGGGGGGCCATCATGCCCCCTCTAGCTACGCTAGTGCATAAGATACAACAACTATTCAAAGAGCAGAGATGGAGAAAAAAATAATAAAGAAAACACAATTTTGAATTTGCATGTGAAATTGTAACTTCAAAATCATTAAATCAGAGGTTTTAATTTTTAGGGGGAAAAATACCCTAATTTAATAAGTCATAAATTAAACACATTTATTTATTTGCATATTATGAGAAGAATTTTTAAATGCCCATTATGGGCAATTTCTGCAATGCGCATTGTGAAAATTACTGTTGGCATTTGAAAATCCCTGCGTATTCCCTGAAGTTAACCATCCCTGATCAGTTACGGTGTGGGTAATTTATCTTTATAATGGGCCCTATTTTTTTTAAGTAAATTATGGGCACTTTGTTTTAACGGGGTTAAAAGTATTCTTTTGCGTTTGAATTTGACACCCAAGTGACAATTCCATTGTTGAATTAATAATACTAATTTATTTAGACAGAAACTGAACTCTAATTTAATTGATATTTTTCTCATTAAATAATTAATGTAAATGCCTCAATGTATTTATTATGATTATCCATCCATCTTTTAATGTAAAAATATCAACTCCAGCCTAGATAAATATCATTACTCTTTTTAAATATACTACGAAGTACTCTTGCCATATATTATTATTTTTATTATTATCCAAGTAATGTTATATAGCACTATTGGTGTTCAGCATCAATCTATATATCAATAAATGATAAGTTAAATTAAATATAAATCGGTCACATCTGCATGCCTTAACTCTGCTTATTTTAACATCTAATGTCACCTAAACTGATCCTTAACAGCATTGGTCCTAGCACTATTTTTATTCATTCATTAATTAATATTTTTATTAATTAATTATTATTATATAGCAACTTGCATATCTAACCTTGTTAATGCTTTACAACAACACTGTGACAAAACGAACGAAAAAATCATGGGAAAAGTTATAAATTTTGTTGGGTGGGGGAATCTCCATTGCCATGTTGATTCCACAAAACCCAAAATGCCATGCCAGCTATCTAAAGTGATAGTTATGTAGTGTATATGACTCCCACTATTCCAATTCACTTAACTTTTCTGGTAAATCTTATCTTATAATATTTCAAATTCTAATGAAGGAAAATTCGTGTCCTATAGTATAAATAGGCTGATTCTGTTCCGCGTTCTTGGCCTCAGTAAGAAATTTTTTAGTACAAAAAATCCGCAGCAATGTCGAAGATATTGTTAGTATTAAATTCAGCTTTGCTTGTGCATGCGTTTGTGCGTGCAGTACATTCCGCGAATTTCAGTGAGATTTTCGAGCCAAAGTGGGCACCCGATCACATTCTCATTCAAAGAGATCGAATTTCATTGTCTCTAGATAACACCACTGGTAAGTAGTTTACGCAATGTAGTGTATATGTTTGGGTGGGCTTATAAGTTACTTGAAAGTCGGAAAGAGAAAAAGTTTTCTTCGACATTTTGTGATAAAATCTTCATATGTTGTGGATTTGAATCAAAGAAGAAGTATTTATTTGGAAAAGCCAGCACTCAAATTAAACTGGTTAAAGGAGATTCAGCTGGCACTATTGTTGCTTTCTATGTAAGAATCGCTCATTAACACGTTTATTACGACCATACCTGGTCAACACTAGTCCATTATTGTAGCGTTCCAAACATGGAAGCAACTGTCAATGTTTTCCAGATGGCATCGTCTGAGGGGAGCAACCACGACGAGCTACACTTTGAGTTTCTTAGAAATGTTTCGGGAGAACCATACCTCGTACAGACCGATGTATACGTCAATGGAAGCGGAAACCGAGAGCAAACGGTGCGTCTGTGGTTCGACCCAACCACGGACTTCCATACATATTCGTTCTTCTGGAATCGTCGCTCCGTACTTAATTACTTTTAACACTTCCAATCAAAGCACCAACCATGATGCCATTTTCTTCATCTTCGGTTCACTTACACATGTTCTTTGTATTCATTATCCAGATTTCTTGTGGATGATACACCGATACGAGAATTTTCAAACAAGGAGAAGAAACGAGTCCCATACCCGAAAAACCAACCAATGGGAGTTCATGGATCATTATGGAATGCTGATGATTGGGCTACACAAGGAGGGAGGGTAAAGACTAATTGGAGCAATGCCCCTTTTGTTGCAACATTTCAGGTATTTGACATTGATGCATGTGAACTGTCACCTGATGAAGCAGATAAGCCTGTGGTGAAAAGTGGAAAATTGAGACAATTTTGGTGGGATAAGCCTGTCGTGAAAGAGTTAAAGAATCAAAGGAAAATGCAATTAAAATGGGTTCGCGACAAGTTCTAGATCGGAATACTGTAAAGACACCGCTCGATTTCCTGAGGTGCCAAAAGAGTGCCCGGCCTAAGCATCTTTCTTCTTTTTCTTAGAAAATAAGACTGGTAAAGATTTTGCACTACTAGAACACTCGAGTACCGTTATCACAACCTGTGTCACACATCCATATGATTAATGGTGAAAGCAAGAAATCTGCATAAATCCTCATGAATGATTCAAACTTTATAATAAATGAAACAAAAGGAAAACATTTTTGGGGTAAAAAAAGTTGAAAATTTTCAATCTACATAACCTGGAATTTGTTTTACAAACAGCAAAGTTCTATGTTGAAGCATGACTCTATAGATAAAACTGTAATAATAGTCTAACAAAAACATTACTTAGAACAGATGCCCCAACAAAAGGGGTAAAAAAATGAAAGCGAAAAAATAAAGGGGCTACAATAATTTCACAAGAAGAAACAATTTAACACTGCCCTTTTGTTGAAGATATCCAAAAGAGGCACCGTTGAGAAAAAAGGTGAGGCATGACACTTTTAAGGAATGCCAAAACGTGAGAGGAACTGATGCACTAAACTCGTGCAACTTCATCTTTGAGTCGGCATTGGTTAACTTGCGGGTTCCTACTTTGATGAAGACTAGTGCGGTGCTCCATATTTGCATTTAACTTCTTCTCCTTCGATGAGTCTCTCCACGGCATCTGAGGGAAGGCCAACCAATTCTAGTGTCTTTTCCCAAACTTTGTAAGCTGTTTCAACATTATGTGATTCTTCAGAAGGATTTGTTGGACGACAGTCTTGAGAAATGAAAGCACAGACTGGCCAGTCATCTGCTTTCAACATCTCACAATATTCAGGAACCTGAGGATCAGTGGCAGCAAATAGTGTACTTCTAGAACCTGCAGTAGGCCAGGATTATAAAACCATCCACACTTCAGAAATTCGTCGGAAAATAATTTTTCGTAAAATCAAAATTTTATCTAACAAATTCATCAATCACATCCAACGAGTCCCTCCCTCCCTTGTGTTTCATTATGCATTTGTTCTCTTTCTGATAGCCAATTTTAAAGCTTCTTCTGGTGCTTATGTGATACGTCATACGTGGAAAGAGAATTTACCCAAAACAATACGTAGTCCTTTTGAACTAAATCCATTTTTGAGGAGGTGACAGAGACCATAAGTTGGAGAATCCATTACAAATATTTTTGTACGAAAATACCATTTTCATAACCAAGTATTTTGTATTCATTACAAGCCCAGATATTGTATTGTCTGAAATCCATTAAACCAGCTGATAAACTTTAGAATCCAATCTTGTCCATCAGCCAAGGACTTTAGCAGATGCAAAAACGAAAAACAGGACTGATTCACTTATGCTTCTTCACTATCTTCTAATGAGAGAGATTTCAATCAAAATAAGCAAAATGCCCAACGCATCAAAATCATTTTAGAAATCTATATTTAATGATTTAAGGAAAGGGAAAAAAATCCAACAATTAGGTGATAAGAAAACATAAAAAGATTCTAGGATTCTTACCTTCTTCGGCACTGAAAATAAAATAGGGAATCAAACGATAAGCAGCTTGAACTATTTTTGGAAGATCCCTAGCCTGCATTTAATAACAAACAAGTCAATAATTTTTGGATAAGTACCATTAGCTACTTTTTACTGTTTCAATATTAGGAATTTGTCTCTCTGATACATTTACATTCTAAAAACAGAGTCTAGACTACAGGTTTTACAGACAAAAGAATCAGCTACCAAGACAAAAATCTAGTCATTAAGAAACTTACAACATTGGTTTGGACAATTCCAGGAGAAACGCATACTACACTTATGCCAGCTTCAGCTGGCAGCCGTTTTTGAAGAACACTGCTGAACATTACCTGAATAATTACATCTCAAGGAGATTAGTAAACATAAAATGAGCAACTACGAACCAGATCAAGAGTTCATGAAAGAAGAATACAAAACGGATCAAAATCTAAAACCAAAATGATTAAACTCCTCGAACCCGGAGTAGTTATTACGTCGAACATGGAAAGTCACACAAGTCAGACAGATAAGCAACTGCCTAAATGAAAAACAGTAACATTTTATCTAAAAGAGATTTATCTTAGATAGACCATTAGAAAGCATATTCCCAGATCACGCTACTGTATTATACCCATGGGCAACTATAGCAGGATGCAATTCTGAAATGTTATGCAGGTAAATTTTGGTGCGTTCTGTTAACATAGTGAACCGTCACCTAGTTGACTTTTTGATGGTTCATGTCTCTTCTTGATTGTATAGTTATGTTTTCCAGGCCTT
>CAVNYN010252707.1:0-10717 GCA_963692815.1 Nyctanthes arbor-tristis
ATAATTGACAAAAGGATTTGGCACTTCGAACAAAATGGAATATATACTGTGAAAAGTGGATACCGAAGTCTTTTAAAGCATGATTCCCAAGAAGCTTCCAGCAGCCATGGTGCAAAACTCTCATGGTGGAACCGATTTTGGAAATTGAATATACCTCATAAAATTTGAGTCTTTGGATGGAGAGTTTTCCATAATGCAATTCCTAGTCTCGGAAACCTTTCTTCCCGGGGCATTAATGTTAATGGTAACTGTGTAGTATGTGGGTTACTAGAGTCAACTCAACATGTGCTTCTGGGGTGTTTCGCTGCAAAACTTGTGTGGAAAGAACTAGGCTTGTGGCATCTTCTTAAACCATATAAAAAATGGAATTTTTTGGAAGACATTGTACACGTGATCATGATCACATTCAAAGACGATGATTTGCGAACCATATTTGTAAAAATTTGGTTCATATGGTATGAAATAAATGGGGGTGGTGCATGGATATCCTAGTCGTACTCCTTTTATCATTGCTAACTCTATTTTGGAATTTATTTTTGCAATTTCGGCCACTAAAGTAATTGGTTGTGGCGAAAAACGATCTAGTATTGACCGTTGGAGCAAACCCAAGGCTGGTGGATTTAAATTGAATGTGGATGCAGCGGTAAAACAAGGTGAGGCCTTTTACGCTATTGGTGTGGTTGTTACAGACGAACATGGGTACACATTCTGTGGATATGGCTGAGGCAGTTGCAATGCGAGAAGGACTCAACTTTGCTCGAAACCATCAATGGATTATCCATATCGTCGAATCTGATTGCCAGACTCTTATACAAAGCCTCCAAGCGGATCTTGAGTTCCACTCATTGGCTTCTATTCTTAGTGATATTAAATCAATTATGGTATCTATAGAATGTGGTACTTGTAACTTTATTCGTCGAAATGCGAATATTGTTGCCCACTCCATTGCCAGTCATTTATTAGCTACAGACTGTTCTTTATCTGACTAATGTCCAATGTTCTTAAGTATGGTTGTAATCAATGATATATAATAAAAGTTCTTATTAAGTTTCAAAAAAAAAAAAACTTTCTATTCATATGTCATGTATAGATGTATGTCACATATATTCAAGCTCAAGCTGTGTATATTTTAAATCTACATGACATGGGTGTGAGAATTTTTTTAATAAAATTTTCTGGAAAGTTTTTGAAAGGGACTTAGTGTTTTTATGAGAACTTCTTGACCCTTTACAAGAAGATTATCTTTAATTTTCATAGCTAAATCATGAATAAAAATAGTATTCAAAATATTTTTTATTCAACTTTTTAAAATAGAGTGTGAGTTTAACTCTCTAAATTTAGACAGTTAAACACTCTCTCTATTATTTTAATAGTTACACTTTCTAGTATTCTATTTCAAACTATATTAAATTGATTAATCATCTATCTATCTATATATAAAAAGAGCAGTACAGTACAATAGGTATCGCACCTATTTTTCCCGCCAAAATGAATTGCTTTTAGTTTCTTCTTCTTTTTATACTGCAAAAGCCTTTACCGCAATTAGTCCTCACCAATGCCAACATTTTCCTTTCCATTATACCCTTTAATTCCCTTACATTATGCCCTTTAATTCTGCTGATCCCACCTCCATCTCACTGACTCTTCAATTACATTGCATAATTCTTACAAATCAGCTATTTACATTTTTTCAGAAAAAGTTCGCTTACATTTTACATGCAGGGCAGAACCTGTGCTCAAAAGGGCCCCAAACGGACTTAAAAAATTGGGCAACATATACGCTGTAGCGAATGATTTTTTTTCCCTCCCAAATTCTGAGCTAAAAATAGAACTGAAAAACAAAATACTAGTTATTATTTGGGAAATCATTCATTTTTTATTTGGGATTTTGGGTGTAATTTGATTTTAGGGGCCCGAATTTTGCTTTGGATTCCAATAATTACATTGGTTTTTGTTTATTGGATTTAATTATTAAATTTGGATTTAAGGGCAAAATTTTTATTTCACTTAGACTGAGCTAAATTAATGGGTTTGCATTTTTCAAAGAATGGGCCATGAATTGTTTTTTAGAAAAAAAAAGTTGAAAATGGCCCCTTTGATTTTTGGACCCTAAGCTGGTGCTTGTTGGGCCTATACACAGGTCCGGCCCTATTCACGCATAATAGAAAGTTTTAAAGATTGTTGTTCTTGAGAGCTTTATAAAAACTAACAAAAATATAAAATCAGTACCCATTACATATTCTCAAAAAAAAAGAACTTTCCAATAATATTTCTTTACACTCTCACAACACATTTTCCTATAACATAAATTTACCTGGTCATAAAGCTCCCAAAAACAAGATCTTAACTTGAATCTAGCTTGTTTTGGTAGTAATTAATAAAAGATTTTGTAGACATAGGCTGTGTCTTGTATTGTCAAAGAATTTGTGGCTAGACTTTGACGAAAAAATTATGATTATAATAGAAATAACGTGTGAAATATTGAACGAAGGAAGAGAATTAGTCCTAAGAATTCTAAATATATATATACACACACAAACATTGTGTGTGTACACATATTAAATTAGCAATATATATTTTTAAATATTAAAGGCCAATTAAAATGCGATTTTGTTAAAATCAATAATTAGACTATTGAAATTTGTACTTATTAAATTATAGAGGTTAGACTTGATAGTTAGAAACATGAGTTTGGAATTAACTGTGTTACAGGATTTGGAGGCTGGAGCGCAAGGCGGCCGTTAGAAGGCGGTCGCGCGGCCAGTGCAATCATTTTCAGCCTTGTGATTGGTTGATTGCCCAAGCTTACTGCTCCAATGGAGATAAGCTACAGAAATAAGACTGTGCTGGCCCCGATGGTTCGAATTGTAAGTTTGCATTGAATATTTATATATTTATATATATATATATAAGAAGACTTGACTATGTGCAACACTATATTGCTTGCGAATTTGAGTAATCTCGGTTGCTTGTGATTGAGAGTTGTATCTGCTCAATTTGAGTAATTTAAAGAATACTTGTATCCATTTTTGATGCTCGAGCTAGAATTTGAATTTTAGGGGACATTGCCATTTAGGCTACTTGCTGCTCAATATGGTGCGGATATAACAGATGGGGAGGAAATTATCGATCACAAACTCCTTAAATGTGAGCGTCACATAAATGGTAATTACAATAATCTCCTTTTCCCTTTCTGTTTCTGGGTATTCAATCTTGAGCTGGCTGCTAGCAAGTTGCACGCTTTATCTATCCAATGACGGATTTTCTACGCCACTTGTTGTGCCCCATTGTCAATGAATGGTGAATTTGTTGCTGATTTGGTGGAACTTACTATTTCTTTTGGTTCGCCAGATGTACTGGGAACTGTTGATTTGATAGAGAAGGGAACAAAAAGCTTAGTTTTCAGAACATGCTCCGAAGAAAAAAAGTCATGTGGTATTTCAGATGGGTACTTCAGATGCTGTGAGGACCCTTAATGCTGCTCAGCTAGTGTAAGTTACTTTATGTATGTTGCTTTCATTCATTACATACTTCAACATTCTAAGCAGAACAACAAGAATACTTCCTCGTTTTGGCACGGCTCAAAATTGGGCACCAAGTATTTCAATTTTGATCCAGATTTCATGTGGATTTTACCTGTTGTCCATGCTAATGCAATGATCTGCTGCTTAAGATGTGATTCTTTTGATTAACTCCATAATGGTTTTCTATGTGATGTGAATTCTATTGACATAGTTTTACTTCTGGTTTCTACAAAGTATTGAAAGTAATTGAATTTTCTGGAGTTGGAATTTGTCATTATTCACTAGAAAGAAAAGGAAGCTGATACCAGGTCGATGGTTTTACTCCCAAACTGTATTCGCCACATTAGGAAAAGGAAGTGCCATAATGGTTTAACATCAGACCATCTCTCTAACCTTTTTTAGTTATCACTCTCCAATAGAGGATGCGATTCCGGTTAAATTTATTTGATTATCCACGAGCTACTTGTCCTTTACATTGATTACCTTGTATTTGGATTGCAACGTTCAAACTTTTGAGTTCCTGAGTTGGAGGATATTCCTTCTGCTGGGCGCCCGTTCATTTGTTTCCTGCTTATTTTTCCCTTCCTCTATGGACATATGTGATACGTCATTGTCATATAGAATGGTGATGGCGTGATGCTTATTTTGATATATATAAATCATAAACCGAAATACACACTCCCACTCACCCACATGTATATATAAACATTGCAATAAGAAAGTTCGAGGAAATAATTTTACATCTGTAGCTATTCACACTTCCAAAGTCACACTTATGAGAAGATTCCTTAGAAAATCAAAGATTTTGTTCGTCTCATGAAGGCATTGAAGTTGTACAAACTATAATAATGAACCTTCAGCAGTAGGATTTGAGTGAGAACAGGACTTATTATTACCTCACTGCATAGATGTTCGTGAGATGGCTGAGATTCCCTCCAAGCACCTTCCCTGATTACAGATGGGTGCCTTTTTAGGTGTTAACCAACATGGTTACAAAGCATCTCCATCAGCATATAGGTTGCACAATTTACATTGCAAATCAAAACAAAAGATTCTGCACCACCTGAAGGCATAAATTCTCAAAACAATAAATTTCCAGAGTCCAAAAAACCTGCAATGTGAGTAGTAACATGGGCAAATAGGGTGTTTTACCAACCATGTTCATTAGTTTGTGGAGTTCTTTGTTTATTTCCTTTTGGCAAAATGACCTGGGGGAGTACACGACGCTCTTCCGATCTCTTAGGGAGGGCCCATGTACTTTCTGAAAAGAAAATTAATTTATGTGCCTTTTCCTTTGAAGTGATACTGGTGAGTCAATTTCAACATCAATTTTCTAATAGAATTGATTTTTGAGTCGCATTTAAGCTCTAGAAGATGAAGTTGAAAGTAACTATCATATAGCTGTCTCCCATTCTTCCCTTCCTTCTTTCTCAACCTGTGCTCTCCCAGGCAAGCACAAAGTTCTTTGTGCATGCTTGGCATGTTCCAACATGGACAGTTATTTGTATTTGTGCAAATAGGTCTTATTAACCATAACAAGGCGGATCTTGGAATTTTTAGTAACACGGGCTATGATGAGGAAATATACAACTAAACTATTACAATTTAAAAAAAGTAAAATTTCTCCTTTCCCCAAAAAAAAAAAAAAAAAGAAGAGAAACCAAAATTTTTTCATAGAACACAGGCTACGGCCTGGGCTTGCCCAGGCCTAGATCCACCCCTGACCATAACTGGTCCAGGAAGCCAGCTGTTTATTGCTGCTGCCACATTTTGATGTAAAAAATAGGAATCAATTAAAATACTTGTGGTGTTACAAACTTTCCCTGTTGCTTTTGAATGTCTCTTATAATCAATATTAATTCCTTAAGCTGCATGGTTGAGCCTGAGATGGGGTGTACTGGTTCTTTACCATTCAGATGGCAATAACTCCATGCTTATTTCATATGGCATGTCCTTTTTCAGGTGTAAAGATGTTACTGCTCTTGATATAAACATGGGTTGCCCCAAGTCTTTCTCTATCAGTGGTGGAATGGGTGCTGCATTATTGACAAAACCAGAGCTCATTCATGATGTATGAAATGCTTTTTTGCATCCTTTTCTTCGCAAGTATATCTCATTTGGTTAAACTTTAACCTTTTTTGCTATTGCTTGTCCTTGCATCTTAAATCCAGATTTTGACAACATTAAGAAGGAATCTAGATATACCTGTGACTTGCAAGATTCGGCTATTAAAATCTTCCCAAGACACTGTGGAATTAGCAAGGCGAATTGAGAAAACTGGTGTTTCTGCATTAGCTGTCCATGGAAGGTACCTCCAGAATTTTTTTGCTAGTTCAAGATCTTTAGTTTTTACAAGACCATGGTGTGGCACTTTAGTTTTGATCTTCCATTCGTATTGCATCTTTTTTAAACAAAAATATTTACTTGTGACTCATCATGTCTGTGTTTTGTTTTCTGTTCATATCTCCAGCCTACAAGTTAAAACCAAAATCTGTTTCACTTGATCTCGTCAAATAAGCCTCAGTTGTGTGTCAATGTATAATTTGGTATCACATAGTCTATCTATCCTATACGTGTACATCACCTACTGAGTTAGTCTAAAATCTAGTTACTTGGTCATCTAACAAATCTTTCTGGCTGATAGTTGTACATTTTTACCATCTAACAAATCTTTCTGGCTGATAGTTGGTCATCTAACAAATCTTTCTGGCTGATAGTTGTACATTTTTACCATCCGAAACTGATTCTTCTCTTCACTAGTCATTAACATGATTGCCTTTGAAATGAGCTCTTGGAAATGAGATGCAATGATCAAAAATTACTTTCCACAGAAAATGGTTTCTCTAGCAAATATCAGTTGATTGCTTCCCTTATGGCTCACAAATTATCTCTTCTTTGTGATTTATGATTGGAGTTGTTTTACGCGATCTCTATCTTGCTGCTAATCTTCTCTCTCGTGCATAAACCAATAACAGGAAAGTTGCAGATAGGCCAAGGGATCCTGCAAAATGGAGTGAGATTGCTGATGTCATTGCTGCACTTTCAATACCTGTTATTGCAAACGGAGATGTGTTCGATTATGAAGATTTTCAACGCATCAAACTTGCAACAGGTAGGGAAATGATAATTAACAACCTTATGGAAGTAAACAAACCCCCACCCACCCACCCACCCCCCCCAAAAAAAAAAAAAAAAAAAAAAAAATTGAAACTGCTCTCCAGCTGATTTGGGAGTGTATTATCCTATAATGGCATAGCTTTAATAAATACAAACTTCTTTAATTACAATCTTGAAATCAGTTAGCTTATTCAATTGTTAACAGTATGGTTTTTAGAGACAAAGTATTTCGGTCTCGTGGATGTTGATCACAAGCCCTTATTCCTTAATAGACCCTGGTGGTTCATGTTATCTCAATTTTCAATATTTAATTAGGGAGATTGCACTGCATTCTTGCTTTTAATGCTTCTGCCACTAGAGTAGGTAACTGATACATTCTGCTTGCTATACGGAGAGATGAGCTTAGAACACTGTCTAATTTATTTTGTTTTGGTGCATTAGTGAATAAATTACCAGTACACCATATGTAGCCTTTAGAAAGGTTTTATTTTGTTTTTTCTCTTTGAGGGAAAAAATCATCGATGGAGGATTATGGAAGTTTACATCACCATTTTTCTATGTGATTGTAAATCTTGTGTATAAGAGTATCAAACTATTATCTGGCTCACAATATGTTGTCTATTGTGACTAAAGCTCTTCCTAAATAAATGGAATAAAACTGTTGTGATTGGTTGGTCATGCGATCTGTAATGCTATTTCTGCAACATTTCACTGCATTTTACTTTTATATAGTTTCTTGCCTTAGGTGCTTCGTCAGTGATGGTTGCTAGAGGTGCTCTTTGGAATGCTTCTATTTTTTCTCCTGACGGCAAACTACCCTGGGAAGATGTGAAAAGGGAGTATGTTAGGAAGGTATTTGGAATGTGAATACTAAATTTCCATTTTGTTGGTCTTCACTTGTTAATCTTTAATGCAGGCTAAACTACATTACAATACGTCAACCCCTTTGATAGCTATATGTGAATTTACCAATGCTAAACTTCTGTGCAGTGCATCTTATGGGATAATGATATGAAGAGCACTAAGCACACACTCAAGGAAATGATAATGCATTATTCTTGCCTTGAACTGCCAGAGGGAAAGGCCATAATAAAGTCAGAGAACTATGCAGATCTAGCGTAAGTTTTGTATCTCCACACATGCTCCCATGAGTATTATGCAAGGACAAAACTATAGTTAATTCTTCAATCAACTATTTCTTGTTTCGCTTAATTATGCAATGATACTCACATCTCCATGCTCTAGAAAATTGTACTGGGTTGTAGGATTGCATTACTGGGACCAATCTCATGTTTGACATTTTAAATCACACACCATGGACCTATAAGTTTTGAATTGTTTTGTTGATTTGCAATTGGAATAGATACGCGCATGTGGTGTGCTTAGATGCACACCACGTGTGCTTAGATACATGTGGGTTCTCTATGTGGCGTGCATCGCGTGCATCTGGACATGCCACATGGGCGTATGGCACCATAATGGTGCCATACGTATTGCTCCTTATCATTTCTCACTTGCGGAAATGTAGTTGAAATATTAATTTTTATATATGCGCTTATTTATGTGAATTGTTATAGAAAATATCAAAGTGAAAATTAAATGGTATATTAGGAAAATGGTCTTTAACTTTTACTTTGTTACTCTTTATGAAAATGAGAACAAGTGCGTGGAACGAAAATGAATATCCAAGTAGGGGCATTGTTGGAATAGCACAAGAATGATTTCATTTTCCCCTAAATTATGACAGTGGATTATCTCTTTTGAAGCAACCCATCATTTGAAAACCAACTCCCCATACCGCAAACCCTCGAACTTACTTCCCCCAAATTCGAACGGCGATTTGACCATTGTTATCGGCGAAATGAGCTTTTTCCGGTGAAGAGATCATGCCTAGAACTCATCATCTTCTTTAGGAGGGTCGATCACCATGTTCTATTAAGACGGGGATGGGATACGCATTGCGAAAGGAGCATCATCCTTTTAGTTTCCTTTTGCATCTGTTTGTAGCTGTGTTTCTTTATAGTTGCGTATAGATGGAAGTTAATATAGTTGGTAAATATAGTTGGCTGTGCATATACGAGGATTTATGCTTACAGCTTTGTGATACTTGGAAATATAGCAGGCTGATTGCATCTGTGTAGGTGTACTCTTGCAAAATTTTTTCTTAAATTTGTCACACTAAACATCCCCATCCTTCTAGAGATGTTACACTATTCATCCCCAAGCTTTTGAAGCATCTATACTATATGTCCCCAACCTGACTCTGTTACATCTGCAGTCCCCAATGTTTTGTAGTTATTACACACTAAGCGTCCCTTCGTTACCAGAATCAAATTTACACATAAAAACACAGGTAGAGCATCTTTGATTCATTCCAAACACAAGCCTTACCAACCTTGGCAACAAAATAGGCCCTGGGTAGTGCTAAAGTACACAATACTAAACTACATTTAATGTTTACGCATAGCATAGCCTATAACAGCAGTTTCCACACAAGAAGCACGGCCACCAACGCAAGCAGAAATCTAGGTTTGCCCAACCAACTGTCCATTGCGCTACACCTGCATGTTCGCTCTGGAGTTGCCATTGTAATAGGGTAGCTATGTAGAAATTATCTTTGAATTACAAATAGAGTTTTGGTCAATACAGAGGGAAGTGCACATGGGAGCATATAAATACAGAGGGAGGGAAGAGTTTTGGAGGGAATGTGGCACAACTATTTGGAGGGAAGTGATTTTAGGCTTCTTATACCAATTTTGTCCCTGGCTATTTGGTCAATTTCGTTCCACGCGCATAGGTTAACGGCATGGACTAACATTTTCCTTGATTAGGGACGTGGAGGGAGATTTGTGTAAAGGTTGGGGACCCAGCAGAGTAAAAATAGAAGCTGGGGACGTAATCTCTTAATAGTTGAAAGGTTGGGGATGTTAGGTGTAAAAAACCCTATTTATATAGATGTTAGCAATCTAGTTCTATTTTGAAATAGGAATACATTTTGTAAAAATGAGTGGGGGGAGATTTGTTTAACATGTGTGGATCTCCTGTGACGTGGATATGCTTTGTTTGACCAAATTTTATTTTGAAATAGAGTTATTTTGCTAACATTGGCTATTCTGCTCACCTTAAAATTACCGAACATGAAATCAGTTGGACCTAGGTTAGAACACAGTGTTTCTTCTTGTACGGCACCATGGCGGAACAAAATTTTCTGCACTTTTAATCTTGCTTTCCTATGTTTATATTGTATTCAGGCGACTTTATGGGGAAGAGCAATACTGCAAGCATGTCAATGAGCAACGTTTGTCCTGTGACAGTAGATAGCATAATTTGAAGTGAAAATGATAAGGATTTTTTGCATGCTTATGAAAGCTGACTCTGCTATCCTTCTAATCTGAAATTGAAAATCACCATTTTTATTGGACGTTTCTTTCATGGTTTAGATCTATATATGCAAAATTTTGACATACCAGTGACGCGATACCAGTGCATCCCCTCTACCGATCACCAGGTTTAGACCTACCTCAGCATCACTGAGCATGAGCGCCCCCAACCCCACAAAAAAAAAAAAAAAAAAAAAATCCAAACACCCAAAAACCCGGTTGTAATACAAATTCTGTATTAGAATTGGCAAATTCTCGTCTTAGTCGCATCATTGTGGTTATTTTTTGTCCGCTGGACTTTGTAGTTACTTTTTGTTTGATTAGTTACAGGAGTTGTCGTGGTGATGAGATCTAATTTCTACCTCAGAACTTCCCAGAAAATTTATTATTTCATTCTCTCTCAAAAAAAATATATATATAGTAATTCAATCCTTTAGTCCATAATGGGGGATTCAGCATGATATAAAAGAATGAAAATAATATCTTCAAACGTTTGATTGATTGTCACATAATAAATTTTATATTAATAAATTAACCATGGATTGTTCGACTAGGAGCACAATCAATGTGAGGGAAAAGACCCAACCCCACAAAATTTGGGTTTTTTCCCCTAACAAAATCAATTAATATATGGGGGCAAGGGGTTCAACAAAATTAATTAATGTTTTTTTTTTTTGGTGGGTGGGGGGGGGGGGG
>CAVNYN010252722.1:0-11103 GCA_963692815.1 Nyctanthes arbor-tristis
TGATGGTCCTCAACCTTTAAACAAATTCCCATTTACGTTTTTATGAACGGATTCCGCCCAATTTCACCGTTAACCATCTAATTTTTAATTTTTTTTTTAAAAAAGAAGAAAATGGACATTTTAGCTGTCATTTCCAGTAGCTTTTGTTGGGAGGACCCATGTGCTGCCAGAAATAGCAGCACTTTTGCTGTCATTTCTGGCAATCAAAAGGAGGCTGAATACGGCTGCCGGAAATGGCAGCACAGGGCGTGAGAGACCCCCCCCGGGCCCAAAAACAAAAAGGTAGCCCTTGGCTGCCATTTCCGGCAACCAAAAAGGGCAAAGTCCCCCTCTCCCCTTTTTTTTTAAATTAAAAATTGGATGGTTAATGGTGAAATTGGACGGAATCTGTTAGTAAGGATGTAAATGAGGATTTGTTTAAAGGTTGAGGACCATCACAAGGAAAAATAAAGGTTGGGGACGTGATCTATTAATTGTCGAAAGGTTACGGATGTTAGGTGTAAATTACCCTGTATATAATTAATTTTTAAATTTTTCCTTGTGAACGAATTGTTTTAAAACATTTAAAAAATAATAAGAATAAACTAGTTACATATTGTTAAAGAAAAATTTAATTTAATCATAGTAATTTTTAAAAAAAAATTAAAAGAATGAAATGGGGCGGTTGGTTGATTTTTTTATCCTACCCTACCCTACACCTCACCACTCCAAGAGGAGAACAAGAGAAAGATGGAGCTGACGATTTTCCCCACATAGGGAGACGCAGGAAAGGCTTCCCCGCCATTGTTGACGTCGCTATTGCCATTTCATGCTAGTTATTATATGCTAAGAATTTGTACATCCGTAACAACAATATTCAACTAAGAATAAATTTCTTGTACCCTGTCACCCATAAGAATACTTTATGTTATTGCACGTCACACACACATATATGCAGTGACGTAGTATGTATACATGCAGCCACATTGCAATATAAGCACTAGAAAATTTTCAATGCAACTGAAAAATAATTATCCAGCATCCCGCTTAGTTTACCTCGTTTTCGTCCCCCACTAGAGAATCAATACATAGTCATCAGAGTTTCAGAAGTCCTCAACAGGATCGAGGACCTTAACCCTTTTGCGTCTCAGACACCCGTGTGCCTTCGTTGGTGACGTCTCACGCCCGGGACATGGTATATAGCACGTAACCAGCTGATGGTGCGCAAGCCGAAAACATAATTGCAAGTCAGCAATCACTGAAACATAAGCCATCCATCTATATTAAATGCGGGTGGATGGAAGGAATGACCATGGATATTCCATCTATCGATGACAAAGTTGATAATGTGTTAGAAATTTGTGTCATGTCAATGCACTTTCCAATGATAAGTAAACAAGGTATTCCGGGGAATTTTCTAAGAAATTCAACCCTGGGTTCCTTATGGAGTCTAGGGGCTAATGATGTGTTTGCACCCACTTGGGTTCCTTAGAAACACTTGTATTTCTGGTCCTTTATAGAGAAGATATATAATAAATATTTGTAATCAATCATTTATCCCTAATACCATCGTACTTATGTGCATTATTAACCACTCGGATTGAAGGGCGGGTGCTAATATTGTAGATTCATGTATTTCAGTTAAAAGACCTGAAGTAGCAAAGCCTTGGATAAAAATAGCACTTGGTCCTATTATTGTTCTTAATAAAAATCGGAAAATTCAAAAAGAAACATTTTCGAGTTCCAAAATTTTTAAAAGAAAGAATAAAATTACTTCGAACATTTTTAGAAGAAACAAAAAAAGGGGTTATCAAAGGTGTTATTTTTATAAATAAAATAAGAAAGAACTCTTAAAAAGAAATCCAATTCTCTTACTTCGATCAAGAGAAATAGAAGTATATGAATCGAGTGAAACTAAAAAAGAAACTGATTCCACAATCAACAATCAGATGATTCACGAATCATTTAGTCAAATTTCATCTCCAATTTGGACAAATTCTTCATTGACGGAAAAAAAAATGAAAATGTAGACACGACTACAAGCCGAGGGTATTTAGCGTGGTTAATCAGCTTTTCTCCCTTTTTCTTTCTTTTTTTTTTGGGGGGGGGGTAGGGTGGGGGGGGGAGGTGGTTAATTCTAATATACAGAAACTCATCAAATAACTAGTAGAATAAAAGCATCGAAATAAGAATGCACCAAAATCAACTTGCAGAGAATAACAATTACAAAAGAATCAGACTATCTTCTATTTATTTAAAATGCTATCTTTCTATTTTTCATGTATATGAAGTAGGAGTACATGTACTGATGTACAACACAGCTACCCAATCACGCTGCTACAATTTGAGTTTTTACACTTCTCCGTACAAGAGAATATATACAAAATAGTGCAGTACTGGCTACCTCGACAACCCAAAGAAACTCATCCATGGTCCAACTATCCAAACAGTCCGTTACACATCAAGCACTCGACTTCAATTGGTAGGGGCAAGATGAACTATACGGTATTAGTTCTGACGCTACTTGCTAACATGCTAACTCAGCTTACAAACATCCATGAGTTTCAGGTCACCGTTTCTCAGGATCTTTACTTTCCTCTCAACATCAGAGGCCAGCATGTTTCAAAGAATCTTTAGCCGATACTCACCTTGTTTCTTCAGTGACTGAAAAGAATACATGGAAGCTTCCAACTCTGCTACGAAAGTAAGAGAGCATAAAAGCGTGTCCTGCATGTTCCACACCAGAAAGCCAACCGTTCCTGGCCAAAGGGGATATAATACAGACAGATGGGAGACCCTGATCTCACCTTACTTGACAACATGAAAATGGAATAGTTTGATAGTTTATCTGAAAGCACTCAGCGGCATTGATAAATAAGCCGAAGAAATATGCTCCCCACCACCGGAAAGCTGTCCAATTCAACTTATCAAATAGTATGCTACAAGTATCACAGACGATAAATGGGATACATTTATTTCTAAACCAGCTCCAGAAGTTTTATGCATCCAGTGGAATTCGCAGAAACCACCATATTTGATTTCCGTCTCCAGCAAACACTAGAAACAAACTGTCCATTGTCATCTTCGGTCTCCTTACCAGAAATGGGATCAATACTACCAAACTTCTGTGAAGTAATTGGCATTGGTAGGGATTTGTAATAGGCAAACACCTGCAGACAATTGTAAAATATGATCAAGTCAAAGAACTTTGAAGGCTCCTGGGAAATTTTGATAATGTACTACTTAAGAAAACTTAGAACTATGGTCACTATTTAGAACTGGGAAAATTAATAATATGTGAATGAATGTTGGTGATTTCGTAGCAGGATCACCGTGCATGAAAAAGCAAGAGCACAGTGGAAAATCGGTTAAGACTGCTTTTGGAAAGGCAAAAATTTGACTTGAAAATTTCCAAAAAGACAACTTACAGGAAAACCAAAGCGTGTTTGGCAAAGAAGTTACGTCAAGGGTAACTTGTACCTTTAACGGGCTTAGACAAACATGGTTGTAGCATGCAGATGAAGTAGGGGAAGAACCTTTTGAAAACAAAGCTGCCATAACAGAAACAGAACTGACATATAAAGGCATTTTCCCGCCGTTGCATGCATTCAGTTTGAAGGACTTGATCACATATGAAGTTAATGTACTCGTAAATGACTTGACATAATTCTATTGTACAAATCTATGGGATTTGATTTCTTTCTCCCAGACTCTTCATGAACAATGATATGTATTTCCCATTGCCAATAAAAAGCATGAATTAAAATTAAGTTTTTTTCACGTCAAAATTATGATAAATAGAAGCCAGAAGTGAAGCCACCTCATTTGTCTCTGAGCCACAAGCAATGTATCCATCAGCAACTGATAAACCAACAAAGTTCTGCAGGAGCAAGAGCACAGTTAAAGAATACAGTATAATGCATATAAATATTCTCCTCAATTATTACCTGAGAAGCAAGTTGGTTCTCAATCATCTACTACAGTTGCACAGTCAGTCTCCAACAAGGAAACAATTAAAATCTATGTTAAATCATCGTCCCTCTCACATGTCTAACCTTGGAAAGCTAGATTTCACTTTCCAACTCGTTGCCTAAAAATTTGAATAGAAACATGTTTTCATGTGGGTCACATGACAAATTCGGTGAAGATTTGGGCAGTTTCCATAATATGGGGTTGAGGGCTTTTTTTTTTTTTTGGGGGGGGGGGGGTGGACCGATTGTGCAACCATAATAAGAGACTGTAGCAGTAGACTGAGGATCGATGTTGCAACTCTTTCAAAAAACTAATAATCTGAGGCAAGGAACTGAGTTGCAAACCTTCTCGTTTGTGTGCCCTCTAAGGGTTAATATACAAGCATCTCTTGATAAAGAATGAGAATTTGTTTTACTGAGATCCCAAATCTTCAAAGTGTTGTCAGTGGATGCGGTAGATCGGAAGAGCGTCGTCCAGCATCCAAGAATTTCGCATAACTAACAGCTTTCCCATGGCCAGCCAATATGCACCAAGGAGTTGAAATATTGCGAAGATCAAAGCAATAGGTCTTGTAATCTGACGAGCTATAAGCCAACAGATGACTGGAGTCCGCTGAGAACTGAACACAGCAGACATTTGCACTGTTCCTAATTGTGCATAAACTGTTTTTCTGCAGCCAGTGAGAACAAGCAGTTGACATGACCCAGTAGAGGATGCGCATAAAAGAATTTAAAGGACTTAAAGCATACATGGAGTAGGTTTGGTTATACTTAAATGTTACCTTGATGCAAAACAAAGACAGACTTCTTTTGTAGCAAGGTGCATTTTGTTAGCAAAAAAAAATCTGTGAAAAAAGTAAGAGTCGGACTTGCTCACATAATTCTGACTGATGGATCAACATTATGCATATTCAAACTGAAATTTGGAACTATCTAAATCTGAGAAAAAAGACTTGACATTAAAAAGACTCCTTGGAAAGGGTAGCACAGCACTCAGTAACGGCGGCAGCATAAGATACAACATATAAGAGAAAAGACAGTAGCGTGCCTCATTGATATTCCAAAGTTTCACCATACGATCATCACTTCCACTCACTAATTTCATGGGATCTGCATGAGAGAAATCAACAGACCAAGCCCTTTCGCTGTGCTCGGCGAATTGAGAAAATTCTCGGCCAGTTGCCACATCCCATAACTACAAGTATTCAAGTAAGTTTTGTTAAGATCATGTGTGAATCAAGTAGCATATCAATATGAGAATTTACAGGTCAAAGTAACATCAGAAAAACTGATATAAGCAGAAATATACAGGAATATATAATTCTTAAGAATCATAAAATGTCAACCTAAATCTCAACAACCATCTAGACATATACATGTTTGTCATTGAAGGTACAAAATAATGTACATGCTAAAGATACAAAATAACAGCACTAGGGGAAAATTGGAAATTCACGACTTTAAAACTGATAGGGTCATGCTCCCGCTCTTCAAGAACCAAGAAGTGAAATTGACACATCCAATCTAGAGGACATGGCACTAGGCAGTTTCTGAAAATGGCAGCTTTGAGGATGCTTTAAAATATCTTCCAATATTCTCTTAGTTAACAATGAGCACAGTTTTATCAGAATTCCGATCTCCCGTTTAATGAGTCAAAGCTCGAAATATCTCACCCTCTATTTTCTCTGGTCTCAGCCAGGGACTAGGCTAACTGTTCCTGATGACATTCACTTTCGTGGTTATGATGCCAAAAATTGTGGAAGGCTAAGAATGCATTTGGCTAAGCTTGTGTTACTTATAGGCTCTAGCAAATAGGTAAATTCTAAAATAAATGAACAATTTATTTGTCAAAGTCAGAAGTTACTTCATTGAAAGTAAGGCAAGACTTACTTCCAAAATAATAACAATTTTCATGTACTAGTAAAAGATGCAGTTTATTCAAACAAATAACAATCTGCACGGTAAAAGTTACTTAAAAATTTAGACCTAGCCATAGATGCTCCAAGTCCTTTCTGGAATTTCCTTCAAACTCAAAAGTACAGATATGAAAAGCATCTGTGAAAAAGATGATATTAAAACTAAGCCTAGGCCAATTTTCTTCAAGCGCACTTCATCGAATTCAACATACATGCTAAACGCCATCAGGTTCTTCACCTTCCAGTTCTAGTTTGCAAGTCTTCTGTTTAGCAATTTTTCCCAAAAAGATGACTGCAAAGTAATTCATAACAATGTCTTTTTTTCATCTCAGGCAGCAGTTCTTTTTAATTATTTCCATACAGTAAGTTCATGCAAGCGGAGCTATAAGCTATTCAGCATGACATAAATACCAGATTCATTCGCTCTCAAGTATCTGAATTTTACCCTTGAAGCTCATTTCACATCCAAGTAAACAACTTCCGTTTCTCTACATTCTGACTCATTGTGTGAGTTAATATGTTGATATCTTGCCTCCTCACATAGATGAAGTAGGTAGGAGAAAAGTACACATTGACATCTACCGTTAGTGCTTAGTATAGGTCGACAACGAAACTGCTAAATTGTGAACTGAAGGAGCATTTTGCAAGTATAAAAAGTTTAGCAATATAAATATAAGTAAATGACAAAGAAAGTAACCTTTTTACCGGCAAAAGTTGGAAAGAAGTAGGGCATTCATTTGCAATAAAGGAAAAGTTATGTTCAAAAAGTTTTACTTCAAGATCCATAACACCCACCCCACCCCACCCCCAAAAAATAAAAAAAAAACCCAAAAAAAGGTGAAAAATCAAATGAAACAAGAAATAAAGAAAGAAAAAGGTTGCTGGACATTTTTTAAAACAAAAGGTAAAAAGTTAATTTATGCTGCCCTTTTTCCTATTGGCCTATCCATAAATACTGGAGGACAATCAATTAGCCTACAATACGGTAAGGACTCCATGATTGCTATTCCATAATTAATGGTAAAGCACTGCACAAATAATTCATACCTTAACTATGCCATCATAATCAGTTGAAGCAAGGTAGTTCCTGACATAGTTATTCCAGCAAACGCCGGTCAGCTTTGACTTGTTTGTCATCTCAATGACAGGATAATGAATGTCAACAGAATCATTAAACAGTGCTTGATATTCAAATATTTTTATCTTCTTTGACACCCCTCCCGAAGCAAGATAATCTTCATCGCGGTCAAAACCCAAAGAGCATATAACATTTGCAGAACTGTTAAAATCTCCATTCCGTAATATCCCTACTTCTCTGAATTTACTGTAGCGAGCATACTTGCACAAACCATCAAAGAAACTTCCTAAACAATCTGTCTTGTGGTTGTTATCTTCATTACCTGCAACACTCCAGTTCTCTCGACTTTTCAACAGCTCTCTATTCCTATGAGTCACTACATCACTATCTGAAGCCTGAATATTGGATCTCATGGAAAAGTAAGGATTTTCAAGTTGTCTGATATTCCTAATCAATCTTATCTCGTTCTCACGCCCCGGTGTCAACTTTGAAAAAGCATCAGAACTCAAATCTCCTATGGAAGGAAGGCTATTCCCACTGATAGCTGACGGCTCCTTAGACAAGGAGGACTGAGTAAGTGTTTTGTTAGGCTGCCTTTTCTTGACCTCTTTGATGTCTCCTTCTATGCACTGGATTTGTTCTACTAACTTGGCTGCGTCCTTCTGCTTTTGCTCTTTAACTAACAGGAGAAAATGCAATAACAACTCTGATTCTCCATCTTCTTTGTCAATTGATGGTATCAACTCACCTCCAGATGAGTCTTCAAGACCCTTTATAAATTCAGATTGCAGAACTTCCCTGCTTTGCAAGAGTTATCACATAAATCACTCAAAGAAAATTAATGGATCGTACAGAAACTTTTATGCAAAAAAGAAATGTTGTTTATATAACTATGGTTTTCAAATAATGGTGAGCAAATTGATATCTTAGGTTCTCTAGGAATTGTATTAATTTTACAATAACTGATTATTAACTATGTAAACAGAGTATATACAAGATATATGTACTTCTTTCATGTCCATAGAATTTACAGTTCCACAAGCCAGGATTCCACCCCCAACAAAAACATTGCATATTTCTATCTCTACTGCATAATCAACATGGCTGAGGGAAGTTACTTCTCTTTTTGAAGGGTGATAGAACCATTTTTTAATGTAAAATCAGAAATCACAAGTACCTGGTTGTTGGGCGTGATGAAGCTTTGGGATGAAGTAGCCAAAGACAAAATCCAGCTTCCTTTGGGTTTTCAGAAAGGAAAGCAGGAGGAAGAATCCTATTATGTAAATCAAGCATTGCAGCAGCACGAGATTTTCCGCAATCAAACGAGCTGAGTAACTGGGAGAGACCACCCCACATTAGTTTCAGACATGTAGCAAATAACTCAAATCTTGAGGGAAAACAATTCAAACAAGAAAATTTCAAATGACTAAGAACCATTAGGGGAAAAATTATTAGAGTCGAAGTCCCAAAAGAGAATCTCCCTAGGATATCTTTCAAGTGCCCCTTAAACCATATTATTATCTACCATGTGCTCCAGATTTCTTCTACTGGAAACTAGCACAAAATTTTTTTATAACAGATACAATTCATACTAAATGACAAACTAACTTCATTATCCTCCAACAGCCTCAATTAGGACCATGTTGGCATCCTACTTTTGTTTTCAAATAGAAATTAGACAAAACATTTCCATCCAGATATTTCTTGAAACCTACAATTAAGATCCCCTTCTCCACCATTCACATTCACGTTCACTTATTTCATTCCTCTTCTAAAACAAAAGTAGAAAGAAGAAACCTAACATGAGCTTCATATCTGTTTTTTTTATTATATAAAGCCAAAATGTCTGAACAGTATCATTATCATCATTCAAAGAGGGGGGGGTTAAGGTTTTATAAATGGACATGACATTTTGAAAAATAGTAAAATTGGTCTTCTGAAGTTCTATATGGTCAAAGCCATTTAAATTGGACTACAACCGTCACGGAGATCAATACAATGCAATGAATTATCCTCAATGTGTTGAAATGAGACGTGCACGGCAATCTTACTTATTGCTTAACAAGTTCACTAAATTCTTAATTAGTGGCTCCAATTCCTTGGACTAGCCAAATTCACCTATAGCAAAGCATCAAGTTTATGTCAACATCAATAATTTGTATTAATATTTCGCTGTTATGACCCACATCCACTACTTGTTATCTTGCATGAATTGATTGATGTGGGATAGTAAGGAATCCCGTTTCAAAAATTAAATAAATAAAAATCTCTTTCACAAACCTCAAATAGAAGAACACCAAGAGAATACATATTTGAAGCAAATGTGCAGCCTCCCTCATTGAACAGCTCAGGACTGCTATACCACTTCTCCTCTGGTATACCCCTTAGAGAGACCTGCAATGATTGTGAAGAAGTATACGTGTCTCCGCTGAAGAACTTGCTCCGGCTCCCAGATTTGATTTGAGAATTTGGATCTTCATCCGAATCATCTACAGAGTCTTGTTTCCCAGATTTATATTCCTTAGCAACATTTTCAGCTGCAGATCTAGTGCCAGACCTGAATGGAAATTGAGGCCACCTTAGATTTAAGTTTGCTTTCTCACTCAATTTCAGTTTCTTCGTGCTTACCAATGGGGGCATGCTTGGATTCATTGGCCTCTTTTCTTTTCTATTACGATCTGATTGGTGTATGTCATGATAAGTGACATTTTCTTTGACCCCAGCATATACAGAAGATCCAAGGAATAATACCTGGAAGGATCCCAATAATTTGAAGGAGGATGGTCTCAAGTCTTTCAGCGCAACCCCTTCGGAATGAGCAGAATCTACAATATCCAAAATCTGTCTAAATATACGCAACCTCTGAACTTTATTTGCATTAATATGACCTGCATCTAGCCATTCTCTTAAACTGATTCCATCACCAAAAGAATTGGAACTAAGACTGGTCAGAGGTTCAGTAACACCACCGGAAGGAAGTGTAAGAGTCTCTGCAGTTAAACTTAATGGTGCAGCGAAGTCTACTGAGCCAACCGTAGCAGATTTTTTATGAGTTTTTTCCCCCAACTCCCTACCAGATCCTCTATGAGATGGGCCTTTATGTATCACTCCCTTGCCGCTGAGTGAACTTTTTATAAAGTACTCAGAGAAGCCAGATTTTGATAAAATCTTCGTCCGGATGCCTCCAGATGCATAGCTCAAAGTACCTTTATCATCATTACCAAGTACAAGGTCCATGGCTGCAGTATGGCCATGGTCCATCAGTTGCTGCTTTTGATCTAGAAAATTGGAAAAGAACGTGTCATCTCCTTCCTCCCAATCACTTGATTTAGCTCGAGCCTTTTCTTTGTTCCCCGTGGGTTCATGGAAGCTGCTGATTCCTGAACCTCCTGCTAACTGGTACAAATGCTGCCACTGTTTTTTGCTTTCTGGTGGTTGAATCCTGCCCAATTTTCCTCTATCGTAATTTTCCACAGTCAGTTCTTCAACTGTGACCCCAGTGTCATCCATCAAATGAGGCCTGGCACTTGCATGTTCAGAAGAACCGATTCTATCTGAAAATAAATTGTCTGTGCTTTGATTATAATCATCCTCGCTGGGGGTTACCATTTCATGTGATTGCAACGTACTGGAGCTGCCCGGCTTCAATGTAAACTCGCTCTCTTTGCCTCGATTGTGTAGGCCCTCAATAGCACCCACCTCAGCTACCTCATCCCCCACTGCTTCTTCCATAATATTCAAATAATATTCAATCAAATAATTCACATAGCCACTGCAACATAAACTCATACCATCAGGGAACTGCATAAAGTACTTAGACTTCACTGCTTAATAACTTAAAAGGCAAATTGTATCAATCTATAATTTTACACAAGATTGACTCCAAACTCTGCATAATCCATAATGGAATTCTGGAGGTAGCTAAGCTCAGAATCATATCATTCAACAAGAAATATAAATGGTGCTTGATAACTTTCATCAATTTTTGGGGGGGGGGGGGGGGGGGGGGGGGGGGGGGGGGGGGGGGGGGGGGGGGGGGGGGGGGGGGGGGGGGGGGGGGGGGGGGGGGGGGGGGGGGGGGGGGGGGGGGGGGGGGGGGGGGGGGGGGGGGGGGGGGGGGGGGGGGGGGGGGGGGGGGGGGGGGGGGGGGGGGGGGGGG
>CAVNYN010252722.1:11123-67989 GCA_963692815.1 Nyctanthes arbor-tristis
CCCACCCCCCCCCCCCCCCCCCCCAAAAAAAAAAAAAAAAAAAAAAAAAAAAAAAACTTGTTCCCCTTTTTCTTTCCCTGATCTACATTAGCCTCCGAATAAAAAATCAGACTGGATGCATCTAATTATATATATTTCATAGGAGAAACCACAATATCACTTAAATTTTATGTGTGACCATATATACCAAAAGATAGCCAGATAATAATCTATCTCAAAAAACTCAAAACTACACCAGGAATACTTCAAAAGAGCACAAAGACAGCAGAAACAAAGTATAGGAGCCCCTACCACTCAAATTCACAAAATCAGAATCTCTTTCTTCTCATTTTGAGTTCCTTCAGTGAGTTGTTCACTCGATTCAGCTACAGAAGCAATTTAACCCTAACACTGCCTATGACTACCAATGGATTTCACACTTCACTAAAACATTTAACCATCATTTTAACATCTGAATCACGTAACAAAAGCACACCATGGATTCACATAATTACTTGATTAACATCCTTAACATGCTGGCCATTGCTATATTGGTAAATTGAAACATTCTTATTTACATAAAACAATCTTAAGAATCTTTTACTGCAAAGATATAAATCAGTATTGCGCAAGAAGTCAAACATTGCTATAGAGATCGTCATTGGAGTCAACACAACATTTTTCAACATCGAGTGACATTTTGCAGTCAAAATGATGCACTAAAGATATGTTTTTCCGAATAAAGTTCTGCCACAATAATGTCAGTAGACAACAAGGTATATTGGTATAACATGGAGCTTTGAAGTTGTTATCAAATTGCATATTATTATAGCACTGAACATTTGTGTTTCTTGTGTCTATAATCAATTGGGGATTCTAACCGATCAGATATATCTGAAACATTTTTTAACTTCATGAATTAATGTAGATAATTCAAAAAGAAAAAAAAAATATGATCAGCTAGCAGGAAAAAAATTAGAGCAATAGGGGGAAATTAACAGAGTTTTAAATTTTCGTTCTAACAAACTTCACATCTGAGCCTAGTGTAAAAGTTCAAAAGTAAAAGAAGAAAGGCACAGATCTGAATTCGCTTATTGGGAAAACAATCGTTCAAAAGCCCAAGACTCATCTGATTATTCACAAAAGAAGCCGAGCAAAAATATTACGCTATGCACATTAGATTATGTTCTATGTCATTTTAAAAAAGATGCTATTTATACATAAAAATTAATACACAGAAATAATCCAATGGTATCCAAAAAAGTAAGAGAAAATCGATGGTAATTGTAGAAAGAAAGAGAAACAATCATTCCATATTTAGTTAATTCCCAACACCCCCGGGGGAGCTCTCAAAGCTAACTAAACTGAAATCCCTGAACAAATTGCAGTGGCAGTTAATTAAACAGGAAAGACCAAACTAATAAGAGCCTTAATCGATAAAAATCAAGAAATTTTGAAGGGTAAAACTGAAAAGCAATCACCTAAATGGGATTGCGAAAAATGCGATTGAATGCAGAAATGAACGGGAAGGAACAGGAGAGCAAAGGAAAATGGAATAATAAAAGTGGAGAAACTTTGTGAGCCATGAAAGATATGAGCCCTAATTGCGAGACTAAACAGATGGGGTTTTACTAGTGAAGATAAAGAGGGGGAGATTCGTGGGACTTACCTGAAATGGCAAAAATATCTTCTCTCACACCCACCCACACACTGAGAAAGAAAGAGATCACTGTTGTGTGTTTTTCTTGATCCTTAGATTGTGTTTTAAGGTTGTCAGAGTTATTACGGTGACGGATTATTTTCGATATTCGTAATTAGTAATTATTAATGTTTGCTTGTCTTTTCAATTCATAATTTTTTTTTAAAAGATCAATTCATAAATTTTGAAGGAAAAAATTTCCTTGTCATGCTTAAATTAAATAAATAGACAATATTATTATACATATAATATTTTCTTATTTCACTATTTTTTCTCTTTTCAAAAAGATGACTAGTTATTATCATTTGATAGAGATTAAGATTATAACGATTCATCTATATGTAGATAACAGATTATTTTATATTTTATGATTATTTACTTGATGTAACCTTCTAATTAATAAGATAATGACGGTGTCTTGTTTATATATAATAAAATGAGTGAAAGTTATAGTAATTTTTTCATTGAAATTTTCTACTACTATTGTCAGCCCACAAAATTTTAACAATTTATCTTCACCTGCGTATGATGATTAATAACCCAAACAAATTTATTATTATTAATTAATATTTTAAATAGTAGTAAATTGAAAGAATATTTTGAATTTGTGATGGCCGATGGCCGATGGGTAGAAAAGTGACATTTGACCATGAGTAAGAATGCGTAACAAATCGTGAGGTGGTGAATCCTCCACGTCATACAACAAAATCGAGTAGGAGTGGAGGCTAGTCTAATCACGTGGATGGGACAATACTGTACTCGCTCACCCATTGGTTCATTTCAATCCACGTCATCCTAGTGGATTGACCGTTATAACCAACAAACGATTGCTTCGAAGAGTAGCAAGTCGTCGCCCGAGACCGGCGCCGTTTTAGAATTTTTTTTTTCTTTTTTATCGAAAATAAAAGGGGTTTAATTTTGGCACATTCTGGGGTGGGGTGTCCATGGAGTTCAATAAATTATGTGGTAAATTCTCACTGGAAACATTGATACCGTAGAAAAATCGGGTTAATTTTAAAGCTTGTTTGATTCTCATTATTTATCTAAATTATAATTTTATATACCACTGATTTGACATTTAATTTGACAACTATTTAATTACAACTACATATTTCACACGTTTTTACATTTTTAATACACATTCTCTTTTTTCATTATAATTTCCCCACATTTAGACAAATAATGAGAATCAAACCAGCTCTTACTTTGGGACAACAAACTTTAATTACAATTAGACCTTTACTTCCTAATCCTAAGCCTCAAGGAAATTGACACCGTAGAAGCGGATTTGTACAATATTTAAAGCACACGTACAACTGAACGATAATTTTTTTGTTTTCCAAATTTAACCCTTTGTTTCTTATACGTTCGTGACTTTCTGACCACAAATGCATGCATCATTCTCCTTCGTCGTTTATCCCTCTTTGCATGCCATCGTTTCTTTCTCTATTTGCGGCACCAATCAACGCTAGAACAACGAATTATCCTTGCAATTAAAGCTACAACAGATGATGCTCCTTGCTTCTACAGTCTGTGTTTGGTAATTTCTTTTCCTTAGTCCTATTTATTTGTTGGGTTTGTCGGTGATTTCTTGTTTTGTATTCTGTCATTTCTTAGATTGTGTTTCGTTTTACCTTTTCAATTTTCACTTTTTTTTTTTTGTTGTTGCAATTGGTTTTCGTTTTTTTATTTAAGTTTTTGCTTTGTTTCTCTTGAGCGGCGGTATTTGGCCTTTTTGGTAACTTTCAAGTGTTTTTTTTCCTTTTTTGGCAGGTAGTGTTCAATCCGACCTAATTCTTGGTGTACCGATGAGCTTCTACTTAATGTTCTTTCTCCTCCCCGTTTTCTGCGCGTTTTTTCTTCCTTGTGAACTAAATGTATTATTATTCTTTGCTTTCCTGTGTTCTCAACTTGTGTTGGTACTGGTTCAACGGAGGTATGTATCGCAACCACCTAGGTCCATAGCTTGTTCAAATCAACTTCAGTCATTCAGATATTGTTAAAAGTACACATGTTCTTGCGTAACGACTCATGTCAAACATAAATTTTTTTTCATTTTATTGTTCTATATTGTATTTTAGTTAGTTGCATTTACAAGGTAGAATAGCTTTAATATGTTCGACTATGATAGTTACAGATTGTCATAATAGTGAAGCTGATATGTATCATAGATAATTAGTTGATTATTTGATTTTATTGTTTATGATTTATATGTGATTTTACTATATTGTGATTAACTAAACTGAAATTTTGTTAGGAAGGCCTCTTTTTTCCCTTCTTCAATTAAATCTTAGGACTAATTTGTTGGATATATATATATATACCACCTCTATAAACCATGCTAGGTATGTGCTTGTGATTTCTTCTTTTCTGTTCTTTACTTTTTTTGGGTAAATTTCACCCTATGCTCCCATCTTTCAATTTTGACACGATTTTGTCCCAATTCTATGTTTCCCCCTTTGTCCCCAAACTTTCATATATTTACCCATTACATCTCTAATGGTGGATTCAATCATATTCATCGTTAAATGTAAGCTTAGAAAGGGCGAGATTGGAAATAAAATTTTAGAAACTTTTTCTGCTTCCTTGTATTGATAGAAGTTTTTGTTGAGTTTATTGCAAAAAATAATCCAAAGTTGAAAAGGAAAAGGAAAGGAAAAAAAGAAGAGTTATTGGAGGTAAAGGAATCCAAATCCTAGAAGGAATTGTCTTGTCTTCCAAGTAAACACAGCCTATAAATAGATGTGTTTTCCTCTTCTTTTATGTACAAGAGTGACTTGAGTCTTTGAGAGAAAAATTGGCGAGCTTAGCACCTTGTGAGTTTTTCTTGTAACTCTTTGAGGTTTGTTCAAAGAGTAGAAAATTAGCTGTTGTAAAGTTTGGATATTTTTCTTGTAATACTTGGGGTTGTGGGTTGGTGAATGAAATTCTATATGGTTGTAGCGACTTAAATCATATAGTGAAAAGCTTTGATAGTCCATAAATTTGTCTTCGTTCTTTTATTTTTCTTTGTCTCATTAAATTCCTTAAACAACGGTCTTGTGGGCGTAATCGGGGAATTTACTTTAATTCCCAACAGTGGTATCAGAGCGTTAGGTTTTGTTCAAGGTAGAGTACAGGAAAGATATGGCAAAATAAGAAGTGGAGAAATTTGATGGTAGAATCAATTTTGGCTTGTGGCAAGTACAAGTCAGGGATGTCTTGATTCAGTTTGGACTGCACAAGGCTTTGAAAGGAAAGCCAAATTCGAGTTCCAACAAAGGAAAATTAGTTGTTATCGGAGATGACGGTGGAGCTGTCAAACCTGATATGAGCGATGAAGATTGGAAAGAGTTGGATCTGAAAGCAGCAAGTATGATACGTCTTCAGCTAGCCAAAAAGTCCTTGCAAACGTGAATGGAATATCTTCAGCAAAGGAACTTTGGGAGAAACTTGAAGAATTATATCAGACAAAGAGCCTCTCCAATCGGTTGTATCTGAAAGAGCAGTTTCATTCTTTGCGAATGGATGAAGGTACGAAAATTTCAGATCATCTCAGTGTTCTCGATGGCATCGTTTCTGAACTGGAATCCATTGGAGTTAAAGTTGAAGATGAGGATAAAACATTAAGGCTTATCTGGTCTCTTCCAGCGTCTTATGAGTATATCAAGCCTATTTTAATGTAAGGAAAAGAGACGGTGAATTTTGCAGAAGTCACGAGTTAATTAATCTCTGAAGTCACGAGTGAATTTCAGATCATCTCAGTGTTCTCGATGGCATCGTTTCTGAACTGGAATCCATTGGAGTTAAAGTTGAAGATGAGGATAAAACATTAAGGCTTATCTGGTCTCTTCCAGCGTCTTATGAGTATATCAAGCCTATTTTAATGTAAGGAAAAGAGACGGTGAATTTTGCAGAAGTCACGAGTTAATTAATCTCTGAAGAAAGAAAGTTGAATGGTGGAAGTAATATTTCATCTGAAAACTCATTGAATCTAGTAGTAAGCCCGAAGAGGAAGAACTCTGGGAAAAGGAAAGTAATCTGTTGGAACTGCGGAGCACCCAATCACGTCAGAAGAGATTGTCCATGTGGAGCATGTTTGGCTACTGTTCGGATTTGGACAATCCGACTATCTTGGTGTGAGGACGGTGGAGATGTGCTATAAAGTAGGTGAGTACATCCTCATGGTGTGTCGCTAGGTGCCATGGCAAATGTTGTTTATTACTTCTATCGGTTATATATATACACGGGCATTGGTTAACAGTGATGCAGGGTGTGTGGTTGTAGTAATGTCGATGGCTGATGAACTCTCTGGAAAATCAACAAGAGAGTGCACCACAAATTTCAGCAAGCTTATTTCGACATTGAGCCGATGAAATGCTTGGAATTTGTTATTAATTTTAAGTGGTTATACTCATGTGGTGGAGTATGAGACTGTCAAAGTGTCAAAAGCTTACCAGATCGGAAGAGTTCTCAAGTATTGTGTAAAAAACCGGAGAAGACGAAGATTTTGGCTTATTTTGGCAAGGTAGAGATTGTTGGGTTTATTGCCAAAAATAATCCAAATTTGAAAAAGAAAAGGAAAAGGAAAAAAAAGAAGAGTTCTTGGAGGAAAAGGAATCCAAATTCTAGAAGGAATTGTCTTGTTTTCCAAGTAAACAAAGCCTATAAATAGATGTGTTTTCCTCTTCTTTTATGTACAAGAGTGACTTGAGTCTTTGAGAGAAAAATTGGCGAACTTAGCATCTTGTGAGTTTTTCTTATAACTCTTTGAGGTTTGTTCAAAGAGTAGAAAATTAGATGCTGTAAAGTTTGGGTATTTTTCTTGTAATACTTGGAGGTTGTGGGTTGGTGAGTGAAATTCTATATGGTTGTAGCGACTTGAATCATATAATGAAAAGCTTTAATAGTCCATAAATTTGTCTTCGTTTTTTTATTTTTATTTATCTCATTAAATTTCTTAAACGATGGTCATGTGGGCGTAATCGGGGAATTTACATTAATTCCCAAAATTTTTCAACTTATAGATGGTAAAAATATTATAGATGGCTGGGAATTAGTAGCAATAGTTAATAGTGTACTCAACTTTGATAATTACAAGAACTATCTTGGGAGATTGAGAATCCTAAAGAAATATATTCATATAATAGGAATTTCCAACAACCTTGGACTTCTCTCTCAAACATGAGAATTACGCAAACTATAAAGAATGCAAATAAGCAGGAAGGGAAAGATGAGAAGGGATGAGATGTGTAGTAAGGAATTGGGGCTTGAAAAACTTAATTCATTCATGCATGTTTTACAAGTATGTGTGTGTGTGTATATATATATATATACAACCCATAATGACCAGCAAGTTGATAAGCTCTAAGTGATAAAAGTTCTAATCCTATAAAAATTATTGTCCTATCTGCTGCTGAATTACAACTAACTAAAATACAGTACAAGGAATGTAATTATAGATTTACAAGTTATTTTGCAAAGATAATTCATTAGCAATAATTATCTTAATAAACTGTATTTTTTTTTTTTGTTGAAAGTACACAAATTGCAATTGAAACTACTCTTCAAAGACTAATAAACAACAATGATACAGGGCAAAATCCGAAATCTTAGAAATTAGTCCATTGTCAAATTAGTAATAAAAACTACCTTTTTAACTCAATTCGTAAAATTGCACAAGAAAAAATAAAAATAAAAGTATAGAATACATGTTTACAAATTAAAAAAAAATAAAAAAGAAAGAAATTGTTAATAAGAAAAATTCAATTTCACTTTTGGGTTTCGAATGTAATGTAATTTAAGGGGAAAAAAGTTTTTTTTTTCTTGTTTTGAGTGTCTTTAGTTTTTTACACTAAAAATAAAAAATGTTTCTAGATTTATTTACATTTTTCTTAAAGATGGTCCTCCCAAATAATGAAAATAGTGACTTATAGTTTACCAAGATGGCACTAAGAAATTTTCGTAAACTTCAAGAATTTTACTTAACATTATACTGCCTCAAATGAAGTTAGTAACATTTTCAAGACAAGTTTATAGTGGGATTTGAATATGTTTTGTGGTTAAGAGTTTTGAAAACACAATAAATATTTTTTGGTTATGGATTGTTTGCTTCCATTATTTATTATTATTGCAGATTTTAGACATATGTTATATTTGTTAAGATATTTTGATAGATTGGCTACACTTATTATGCGAAAAATAAAATGTTCAAGTCTTAGTTCAATTGCTCTGATCTTATTTTCTGTCTTACATGCATATTTCTCATGAGTAGGTAGATAAAATATTGGAATTGCATATAGACAGGGCTATATTGAATCAGGTCATGGTAAGTATTAACTCATCGGGCACGATAATTCTCCAATTGCAAGAGGATAGAAAGTTGCCAAAAAGCAAATCGAGGAAGGCTTTCCACTATCCAAGAATAGTATTGAATAAAAGAGAACTCTAAGGTTTTATGACTTTTAAATATTCTTGTGTTCATTATAATGATGCATAGACAATTAGACATGATATGCATTTATGGGTTTTATTAGATTTTCAATGCTTTGGGCATTTGGCTTTTAAGTTCTATATACTACCTACATGCTCAATTTGTAGGTTTTGAATATAATTGAAGGACACTTTATTCTTTACTTATTTAGACCATAGACCATTATAGTCTGTCTAATTTTGCACAAAATAAAGTGTAATGAACGGGCAATTTGCATGCAATGCACATGTGTCCCACTAGTATAATAATAACAATAATAATTAGATCAAGAAACTTTAGTTTAACATCTATGGGGTCACTCAACTTTGATTATTGGAAATTTAATCACTAATTTTTTATTTAATTACAATTACACCAGTCAATATAAATAAGGTTACAATATTTAACAAAAGTTGATTATATATAGGTTGGTGTTATTTTATGTTGACATGAAAATCAGAATTATTTTATCATATTATTACCATGTCAAAGCTAGATATTGTGTTAAGATTTTTGTGAACGGTACATATTGTACATTATTCTTTCATTTTTCTCTCTAGTAGGATGTATCATTTGGAATATTAACTTTCTTGTTTTTCTAAACTTTAATTCAATGATGAAGTAACAATTTCTTGTTAATCGAGTGACTTTGTTGTAAATAAATAGAATTTTAGTGAGTTAATTGCTAACAATTGAAGTTAAGTGACTTAATTATTGTTAAATTAAAGTACAATGACTGAATTGTAAGTAATTAAAGTTTAGTAACCTGTTTTACAAATGTAGTGAAAATTCGATAATCCATGGTAAAATTAACTTGGGAAAAAAATAAAATAAAATAAGGTTCAAATAGTTTTGACACCCATTCTATGCTGTTTTACTATAGAAATAACACATGCAACTTGCTGTTATAAGAAGCAAGAATCACACATGAGCTCTTATATTTTTACAAATGTCGGCTACGTAACAAGTTCAATAAGATTGTTTGCATAGAGAAAGACCGCATAGTGGGTGTCTGCAAATAGGGGAAAAAACACTTATAACGGGTGTCATTATATCGGTTTCCCTATAAAGGCATATAGGACTCCATACAGAGAGTCCGACTACCCATGAAAAAGAGTCACGTGTTGGTTATGGCTTCATAGAAAAAAAGTGCCATTATGGCACCAGATTTCTCATCTGACTATATGTATACAGGTTATGTGGATACACATAACCACATAGCATGCATACATGCAACTATATAATAGGTATTAGATTAGAAAATTTTGTTTACATGATATAGCTACTAACTAACGATAAACTACAAGTATACAATAGCCTCTTCTCTTGGTTATTGAACCGAAAAAGTTGAACCAGCGTTAAATCGAGATCGAACCAATTTTAATTAAATAGTAATTTAAAAATATAAATTCTGGACATTTTTCATAAAAATTTAATATTTTTCCTTTTTTTAACGGTCCAATCGGTTTTTTCCTAGATTTGTATGGTTCAATCGGTTTATACCTCGTTTCCCGTTCTTAAATAGACGGTTCCCGATTCTCCGGTAGAACCAGCCAGTTCAGTTCGGCTCCTGTAACCTCAATAAGGATTATAGTTATCAGACCCGACTCAGATATTGACCCGGTCTAGGACCTAGGTCATTGGTTCACTAGTTCAACTGGTGACTCGGCAGTCGAATCGGCGGGCCAATTCCTATCAACCCGTTGAATTATTTTTGACAAATATAATATAAATAATTGTCATTTAGTATCAATTTTATTATAATTTTGTAATTAAATATCATTACACAAGTGAAAATGAAACCACTAAATATTGTTTACTAATAAACATATTGTCATATGAAAAATTGGCTGCTAGGTGAAAAATAGATGTTAAAAGATGCCAGTTGACCCTAGAAAATTTCTTTGATATGTAACAACTCAGGCGGTTCTTGGGTTTTTAGATTACCAGTTCTGTGCGAAAACCAGCGGGTCAACCGAGTCATTCACAGCTTGATTGCATAATGTTAAAAAATTATTAACCGGACTGGTTAGGTTGGCAGGTCACCGGTTTTCTAGTCCGATCGGCCGGTCCAGTTTTAATAACTATGATAAGGATACATGTTTTTTTTTTTTTTTGGAATTCATTTGATATAAGTTAATAGCAACTTGACCCATCCAAATGGGAGATTAGTAGTTTTAACAAACCTTAGAGAATTCTATTTATGAGAAATGCTATAAATACTCACTTTACAACTAATTACATAGATTTAAATGAACATGTGACGCCAATATATAAATTCACGTAGAAGAATCTTTAATAACCGAAAATTATATACAATGGCGGAGCCAGAACCTCAAATGAGTGAGGGTACAACTTAGTTACAGAATTTTTTCAACATGAACTATGATTATGCATCAAGAAAAAATAAATCATCTAAAATTTTCTTATTCAGAAATTTTACTTTAAAAAAAAAAAAGGCCGGCTCTAAGATTTCGGAGGCCCTAAGCGAAATTTTAAATGAGGCCTTTTTAGAATTTTTATATTTAAGTACAATTTTAATAGTTTTAACCTTGTACAATTAATTTTCATCATGTTTAAAAGATTAGCAAAGTAGATAACAATTTTAAAAACATTCAAAAGAATTTTCATTTTTTAGTTAAGTTTCAATATTTATCATATTTATAAGATTTTTAATATATTTTATTCTTTAGAGGGTATACATCCGGATATTCGATAACTAATAAAGTACTAAAGAGCCTTTTTGTTTATAAAAATGTGATGCGAAATCAATGTACATAAAGTTAATAAAATTAAAAAAGAAAAGAAGAGTTAGTATGTATCTATTATTAAATGAAAAAAAAAAGTAAAAGTTTACAATGGTACTTAAAATAATAAATCAATTGTGTTGTTACAAGGACTTGAACTTTTGACCTTTAATATAGGCAAATTCCAAATTTTAAAATTCTACCATTACACTATATCACGACTAATATTCTAATTTTGCAAATATTGTTTTTATTCTATTATTTGAATATATATTTGAAAAAACTCGATTTTCCACTGTTTACCACTTCCAGCCAAGGGCCGTAGGCGACCGCTTTGGTCGCCTACACTCAGGGCCAGCTCTGTGAAAAACCATATATCAAGCTCATTATTTTCTTTATATCAAACTACGCTTATATAAAGCTCATTATTTTCCACACCCCCAAAATCCCCCTGTAATAGTTTAAAAAAAAAAAAGAAAGAAAGAAAAAGGCTCATTATTTCCTTACATGTTTGTTTAAGATAAATATATTTTCTTCATATATAATATAATGATCACAAATAACAATTTAAATTATTACTCCATGCATGAGTTAGATTGGGAAAAAAATTAATGAAATAAGGGATCCTTAAGGAAACTATATTCACACTATATTTTCTACTAATCCTACCACATCATATTTGCACTAAATATCCTTAGACTATATTTTTATTATATTTGTATCAAAACATTTTTATTTTCACTGCATTTTTATCTCAACTTTCTATTAATAAACACATATTCCCTTGATAATTGTTCTTGTTAAAAAATTTTATTAATCTACTTTAAATTAATGAGAATATATGCACCTTTTGATTTTCTTTATAATTTTTTTACCCATTTTTAAATAGTTAGAGCTCTTTTACAATGAAATTTTATATAGAAAAAGTTATAAAAAACAGTATGTGATAACTAATGGGAGATTAAAGAAAAAAAAGGCGAAAGAAAAGTTATAGATAAATGTGACAATTAGTAAATATTAGAGACATTTAAAATAAATAAAATATGGTGTGATTAGTAAAAATATGGTGTCAATATAACCACTAATTATTTAAACCTTAAAAGATATGTGCCAATTAACACTTCATATATAGTTAACATTAAAAAATATTAAAAAAATAAAAAAAGAAATATCATATATTTCTTTGGAGTCCAATGCCCCGACTGACCACTTATCTCCACCACTGATTACATATATTTATTTATTATTATGTATTATTACATGCACCACTAATTAACATATATTTAAGTTCATAACCGTAAAATTAATGGTACAAGAATCTTGTGATAATTGAAATTTATTTTCACAAAAGTACAAACACATGTGCCATCATAAGGAGTCCTCTTACAAAAACAGATTGAGCTCCGGAACCAGAACCCGATCTCCAATCAATGCCTGCCACCTCACATGGGGGCATTGATTGGAGATCGGGCCCCGAAAGGGGAGCCCGATCTTTTTTTGTATAAAATCAAATGACATAGGTGCCGGCGTATGTGGTGTAGCTGCACTTTATTCAGCTATGCAAATCTTCCACATGCCATGAATAATAATGAATTTAATAATTTGTTAAAAAATAATGAATTTAATAATTAATCTATTAAAACTACGTTTTCAATTCAAATCAAATCTTCCCTACTCATTTTATTTTATTATATTTATTATAATAAATTCTCATTGTAATGAGAATCAAGCATTCCTTTAGTGGACTGTTACCGTTGTAATTGATTTATTTGGTATGGATATCAAGATAAGATAATACATAATTATAAAGGTTCTTTCAAGTATAGATGTCACATATTATGTCTTTATAGCTCGATTGACTAAACCAGAGTTAGCATACGCTCGACATTTGAACAATATTGTATTATGTCGTTTTGAAATCTGAACCATGCACGATTTTCTTCAATGTGGCCGCATGGCTTTAAATTTCTGCACGAATTGGTTTCTTTTTTTTTGGGGAATTCTCTGGCATCTTTTCATAAAAAAATTCTCTTTTTTCATATTCAAATTGATGCCAATTCGCTGGAAAGGATTGGAAACCTATAAAGAAGTTATAGATTTTGACATTTTTGTGATTATACAGCAATTAACATATTCCAATTTCCAAATCATTCCAAAATACATCTAACTAAGAATTTTGAAAATGTTCTTTAAGTTCCTTCCCAGTTTTCTTTTGTACATTAGAAATCAAGATTTTGGGCCTAATTAATTCGCTAAATCCATTTGTGTTGTAGTTTCTAAAGCATTTCGAACTGAAATGGAACGAATGTACATTCAGGACAATGATTTCTAATTGTGTTTAAGCCTCCATTTGGGTTCTTTTTTGATATGCTTTTGTCTTCCATCTTAATGCGTCAAAGAGGTCTTCAAATTTCAAAAAGATGTAGATCGGAAGATTGTGATTCTTCGTTTGTCGCTTTTGAATTTCGACTCAAACTCTCGTGTAAAGAAAAATTTCCAACATGTTGTAACATCTAAAATGTTGCTTTTCATGACATATATTTGCATACCCTCCGGCCTCCACACATGAATGTTGTTGTTCAAGCTATATATACATCATGCTTCACATTACATTCCATATAGAAAAATAAATAGAGGAATAGTCATCTATCATGTATGCATCGTAAACAAATTAGTAATTATCATCGAAGGTAAGGAATTCTCCCTTATAAACACAATAATGTATATATTGCTAACCGTCCATCTTTAAAGTTCTCAACCATTATTTTTTTCTTCTCCAAACTTTCAATTTTTCTAAACAAACTAATGCTATCTCCTTAATAAAGAGTCTACATTAGAGGGGACACATATTGTTTCTCTTGAGGAACCCCTCTAATGTGGGCCTCTTTATTAAAGAGTTCACGTCGATTCTTTAAAATATTCCCTAAACTTTATCATCAACTTCTACATAAAAAACTAGTTGTCTAATATGTATATACGATAATATTTAAGCACCTCTCGAAGGTTTTGTTACAAAACCTCCTACCCCATATAGCCTGTATTGATGTATGCCACATGAATTTGAAATACACGTATCGTGCATCAATGCATGCCACATGGGGTAGGAGGTTTTGTAACAAAACCTCCGGGAATTGCTTGAACATTTTCAAATATATATATATATATAACAGTAATTATAAGGGGACATGTTTATCTGAATATTTGTATATATATAAATATAAGAGTCCATTTCAAACACTTTTCAGAAGTTTTGTTAAAAAAACTTCTCTCTTATGTGACATCCATAGATGCATGTCATATGAATTTAAAATACACAGTTTAGATTTAAAATATACGTGGTGTATATCTATACATATCACATGGGGTGAGAGGTTTTTTAACGAAACTTTCGGGAAGTGTTTGAAAATTTTTCATAAATATAAATAAATTGTGAAAATCATCTTGGGTACAAGTAGCAATTTCCATCTAACATGGATCTATATGCATATGTATCAGCCCACACTGTAGGCCCAAAATGAATAGTCAGGCACATACGGTTAATTCCTCCTATGTGTGTGTGTGTGTATATATATATATATATGCGTGTGTGTGTGAGATGAGAATGATTACTATGAATAACAGAATTTAGCAATTGACACCAATACAAATTCTACCAGTGGCAAGTTTTCTTTCTGTATTGCAGTTCCTGCCGTTCTCTCATTCACGGGGGAAGTAGGGTTAGAATCATGGTGCGGAGGAGGGTTGAAATCAAGAAAATAGAGGAGAAATCAAAGATGTACACAACTTTCACGAAAAGGCGTCAAGGGCTCTTCAAAAAAACCCAATTTTTGTGCACAATGTGCGACGCGGAGGCGGCTGTTCTCACTTTTTCCAAGGCGGGTAACGCATTTTTCTTCGGCCACCCTTCTGTCGAATCCGTTGTGAATAGGTATATGGTCAATAAGTCTTCTCCTGCTTCCGATCTCAAAAAGTGAAATTCAGGAAACCGAAGATGAGGTTGCCACCACGGTGCCGCCAATGTCGGAGTCAGAGAAAAAGATTGTGGAGTTGATGGGGAATGGGAGAGCTTCCTGGGATGTAGGGGTTCAGGATTTAGGGCTTTTCGAGCTAGATGAACTCGAGGCTGTGATTAAAGAGATAAAGAGCAAGGTGGTGGCTCAGACGGCGCAGATTTTAAGTAACGGTGAGGACCAAGAGGCTGAATATTCTGAAACTTTATAGATTTTGCTCCATGTTTATTTTGGGCTGTCGATATTGAGTCGAGTTTCTTGGTTGATTCTACAAAGTAAATCTTGTTACTGAGACAGTCTCATTAGAACTTTCTTGTGACTGTCTGTCATTTGGATCAATCTCTTTATGCTATGAAATATTTGACTTTTCAGATACAGTGAGTTACATATAATGGGTCAAGCTTTCAATGATATTGTCATCTATCATTGAGCTGTGAATGTAAAATCTCTCTTTGCATCTATTTGTAGATTTCTTGTTTGCCGCACCTGTTCTTGCAAATTTCTGTTTAAATATTTTGAATGGTTTGTTGTAGACTTGTAGTTATGAAATGGAAAAAGAGTTTCGATAAAGCGATTCCAAACATGCTTGGTCAACTTACCTTTTTCTTCACTTTTGAAGATAGAAAGATTACAAATTGGAGAAATTTGCTTTACTAATGTTGATTGCAAAGATTCTTCATTCATTATGAACAGTTAGCTCTGTTATTGTGAATTAGCTATAAGCTATTCGGGTTTCTTCACTACATTTTTACTCGTTTCTCTGTATCAAGAAACCTGACACCTAAAACGTCAAGCATCATACAAAAATTCTGAGGTGTTGAGTGGAAAAATTGGGTCCAAATCAAAAGATTCAACTGGAAACTCAAGAATTCCAATAGGAGAATTGCTTGTTGATCTGTTGGCTGATATTGTTACAGCAGTATCAGAATCTGAGTATTGTAAATTATGAGTGCTCTCAAATATGTTCGTCTGGTAGGATAAGTAACTCGATTCTGATATGCGTTGAGAATAGGAGCAGAATTGATTGTGATCAACAAGCATAGATGTTGGAATTGCATTATTTTGGCCTTCTAGGAGGGCAGATGTGAAAGGATTTGAGAAGAAATATGGCTTCGGCTTCTTCTTATTCTGCAAGTCCTCAGTTACGACTGTATGATCTGTTTGGAAGTTTAAGAGCATCTGATCATGTTGTGGTTGATGATTGTTAGGATTGTTTCTTAGATCCTGATATCCAGGTGATGCCAAGTGTGGAACTGCATTAGCATAATGGTTACACGTATGAGTCCCTTTGTACGTGATCTCAAATGTTGTGGAATCATTATCAGATCTCTGCACTTGCTTGGTTGCCCAACAGTTTTTAAGACGACGGTTTGTACATCTGTAGTAGCTCCTGCAAATGTAAATATACTCGTTAAGATTTGGTCACATTCCCTTATAATAATTCCGTTATTTGTGTGTGTACTGTGTGGACAGACATGTTTAGCTAGTTAATGTGTGGCGTTGGTGTCTACAATGCCGAATAAGGGAAAAAAGTCCAATACTCCAGGAGTATTGGGGCTTTTGGATATTTATACCTGGGATATTTAGCTCCCAGAATGTCCTTCTGCCCATACTTCCTCCAATTATACCCATCGTCGGGAGGTCCTTCAAGCCCATTTTCTGAGTTAACTCTCACTAGTTCTCTCTGTGTATGCAACAGTTTCCTGCAAAACCAGTCAATTAACAGATTGGGCAGCAAAAATATGTCAGATAAAAATTATCTAATTGCTTGCAAAAGAAATTTTAAATTCTGAAACTGTTTACTTGAGAAAATTTACCTTTTCTTTGGGGCATCGCTATGTTCCTGATGATTCAAGAAATTATTGTTCAAATCTTCACTTGGGGAACTTCCATCAGCAGATACTGAAGATGTCACTTCGAGCTGTCCTGTAGTTCCACTTGACTTGAGAATTACCAGCGACTTTTCATAAGAAGATAATATCCTTTGCAGAATCAAGTCCTGAGCTTCACAAGGAGAAGTCAAGAAGAGATGGAATCGAAGCTGTTTAGCTTGCTCCATCCCAAGGGACAGTTCCCTGATCAGCGCCGTGTATTCCGAGGTAAAATTACTTTCCATTTCTTTTTCTTGGTAGCGGTGATTGTATAGGAGAAAAAACAAGTCTTCTTGGTGGCTGTGATTGTACAAGAGAAAAAAACAAGCTGACCTGTTGGAAATGCTAGTACACTGGAGGTACAGAAATATCAGAAGTTTGTGAAACGCCCTCCTTAACCGTCTCTGCAACCTAGGACGATTCTGGACTTTCTCTTTTCAACTTAGATTGATGTTGGAGTGTTAACTGTCAAGCTTGGTTTTAATTGCTTATGTGGAAACTCATATAACACATCAAGCCAACAAATGTGACAAAATAAGGACTTGAAAGGTGCAGAAATTTGGAAAGGAAGTGGCTAGAACGAGCATGAAAGGATGTATGGTGGTATTATATGTGTGTGTGTGTGTGTATATATATTAAGGGAAAGGTAGTTATATATAAGCAGGATATGGTGAAGCTTGTGTGAGATAGAAATATGAACGTAAAAGTCGCATTTTAGGGTTGATTAGGAGCAGTATCAATCAATGTGGAAAAAAAGGTGAGAGAGTTGAATTTTGAGTGAGAAAGCGAGTTTTCCTACTCTGACCACTTCAAATCACCAAAACCTCTCTCCTTCACTGCTACTTTTTTCTCCTATGTTGTGGACAGAGTTGGAGCGAGAATGTGTGGAGCTGAGTGAGAGGTTTTGTAAAAGAGTAGAAGCAGTAGTAAAATTTTTAAATTCGAAAGTATGAGTTGATGGTATTTTTGAAGAAAATTTTAAAATATTTTCTATTGTTGTCACATAATGAACGTTGGAGCAGGTAGATACATTTTCGATGGCGGGCATGATTCATGAACAAGATCTTACAATGTGCGATTTGTGTCCTTTTAAGAAGGCTTCCTCAAATTAATCTCTCAATCAGTACTGCTTAGAGTTTTACACAGAGTATACATAATAATAATAGTAATAATAATAATAATAATAATAATATCAAAAGACTAACAAAGACTAATCCATGAATAAAGCACGTTTTATGTCGAAAGTCCATGTGCTGAACAATTCAAACTCCAAATAAATCGCGCGTCTATTCATATTAATGATGATGATTGATGATATAATAATAAGGGAAAATAATAATAATACAAGTCAATTCTCAATAGTAAACTTATGAATGACTTGAAGGATCTCCAAAATACGCGTCATTTGATTCTATTGTCTAGTGAATGTAAATGATACACATGCACCTGTGATGGGCACTATTTTCTAGCCCCTTCCATGGATATGTTAAATGAGTTGGACTTTGAACTAAACCATTGGCTCGGTCCTTTTATTTATTTATTTTTTTTATTTTTTAAAAAGAATAAGAATAACGGAACTGAAAACTTTTATTATTCAATCACGGGAGTAGTTCATCCTTTTCCCGTACTGATATGATACGCCACCATTTGTTATCTAAGAAGGATTTAATTGTTTGATAACAAATGGTGGTATGCAACATTAACACCGAGAGAAGATAAGTTGTCCCCATAATTGCATAATAAAATTTTTAATAGTACTATTAGCTCCCATCTAAGTGACACAGGGCCGTACATGATATTTTGGGGCCTTGAGTATCGAAATATAAGAAATGCCCCCTAACTATAGCGTACATTTATAAATTTGTAAGTTGTAACTAGTACAATATGTCAATACAGAGAATAATGAGAAAGCCTGGGCCATACTACATACTCCATAGTAAATTTCCCTCAATCCACATACTCAAATTTTCATTAACTATCATTCTATTGCTACCAAAGGCAAAGGGAAAAAGCCATCAAAATACATGATACATTCAAATTATCAAATAAGTACTCAATAATCATTCTCTAAGTCTCTAACTATTGTCTATTTAATTTAACTATTTTATGCAAAATCTAGGGTGATAACAAAAAATTAAATGATGTAAATTTAATGATAATTAATAAATAAATTCTCTAAAATCAAATAATCAAATTTAGGGTTCAATCAACATCAAACAACAAAAAAAGAATTAAAGAACACAAACAACTAACCCTAAGATTCAGATTCTATAGATTTCAAGCTTCAAAATTGGATTAAGTTCATCATCCATTAACAGCCGTTCGTCTTGGTGTTCAATGTTTTTTCAATTTTTGTTTCAATGAGTGATTCACGTTTTTCTTTCAATGGGTAATTAAGACTTAAAATTTTGGATTGAAATTGATTTTGGGTCATGGATTCCCTTTTTTTTTTTTAATTTTTGGCCATAACATGTTAATGTGCCTTGTCTTGTGTTAATTGAAATTAGGGTAAGTTGTTACATTTGTAATAAACTAGATTTCCACCCGTGCATTGCGCGGGTAGAGCTCTAAAGGAATTTCATACATAAAATATAACAAAATTGTATTTATTAGGCTTAATGTCATAAAAAAACTAAAAAACACAACCTGTATAGAATTAATATGCATCTCACGTTTGCAAGTAGCATGTAATCAATTTTTTATTTTGATGACATAATTTTAAATTCTTTTTATTAGATCACCGCCATCTCGTTGAACTAATAATTTTTTTATTAATTCTTATTTTGTATTTTCTTTAAAGACAATAAAACCGGATTGCATAATTCTATATTAGTTTCACACCCGTATACTTATGGACATACTATGCTTCACACTCGTATATTTCACGGACATATTATAGTGAAAAAGTAAAATACAATGGAGTCGAAGAACATAAAATCATGAAATTATACAATCGAACAAAGTAAAATTGAAATATATTAGGCAAATATGAGATATATTTAACCAAAACGTAATATGTAGATAAAATTTCAAAATAAAAATATTAAATTAAATGATAAAAGAAAAAGTATAATAATAATATTGAAATCTAGAATGATATATTATCCATTTTCATGTAATTCAAATCCATTAGACAAATATGAGATATATATATATATAATCAAAATGTAATATATAGATAGAGTTTCAAAATAAAAATATTAAATTAAATGATTAAAAGGAAAAGTATAATAATTGAACCAATAATTTTTTTATTAATTCTTATTTTTTAATTTATCTTAAAGACAATAAAACTTGATAGCATAATCTATATTAGTTTCACACTCGTGCGTTTGACGGATATACTATACTTCACACCCGTGCATACAAATAAAATAAAATGGAGTAGATATAAGGGAGTAGGAGAACATAAAATGATGAAATTATACAATTGAACAAAGCAAAATTGAAATCTATTAGACAAATATGAGATATATTTAACCAAAATATAATATGTAAATAGAGTTTCAAAATAAAAGATATTAAATTACATGATTAAAAGGAAAAATAATATTGAAATTAAGATTGATAGATTATCTATTTTCATGTAATTCAAACACATTAGGCAAATGTGAGATATATCTAACCAAAATGTAATATGTAGATAAAGTTTCAAAATAAAAATATAGTAAATTAAATGATTAAAAAGAAAAATATAACAATAAGAAAAAGTATAATAATTGAACCAATAATTTTTTTAATTAATTCTTATTTTTTATTTCCTTTAAAGGTAATAAAACCCGATAGCATAATCTATATTAGTTTTATACTCGTGCATTTACAGACTACTATGCTTCACACCCGTACGTTTCATGAATATATTATACCGAGAAAGTAAAATATAATATAGTAGGAGAATATAAAATCATGAAATTGTACAATCGGATAGAGTAAAATTGAAATCTATTAAGCAAATATGAGATATATCTAACTAAAATTTAATATAGATAGAGTTCTAAAATAAAAATATTAAATTAATCTGTAGATAGAGTCTAAAAATAAAAATATTAAATTAAATAATTCAAAGGAAAAATATAACAATACAGAAAAGTATAATAATAGAATAATGACATCAGCAAGTTTGTTTTTTAAAGAAGCCAAACAATGATTAGAAAAATTATTTCTAATAATACCCGACAATCAAATTGAGCAAGACAAACTCTGTTTATATATATATTGAAAAAAATACTCTCAATTTTAACTATCTTGGTCTTGAGAGTAGTTATTAGAAACAGATAGCAAAAATATTTATTACACTTTCAATTGTAATTTGTTGCACTAACCGTATTCTTTTAAAAAAATGACCCAACATTTGTAATTTGTCAATTAAAAATTAAAATAAGTACTTTTCTAATTATAAGAGTCAATAGGTGTGTATTGACTAATTTCCACTTGAAATTAACTTATCTGACTCCAAGACTCCAACACAGATTGCTTTTTTAAAAAAAAAAAAAGGCAAAATTTTGTGCCCCCAACAATTTCAACTTTTATGGGCCCTGAGTCCTGGGCCTCTTGGGCCTCCTATAAGGTCTGGGCCTGAAGTGACCATATATGTAACATTAAATTATTAGTGTTAAAAGTATACACACATGACACACTTGATTCAATTTAATATTTAATGTCCGATCTGGAAAGGAGTTGAAAATCAGTAGTGCTATATAGTATTATTCTAAATTTTTTGTTCCGAAACATAATATGTGGCAATATCTGAGATTGATTTTTCTAGATACAAATATGAGATCCACTCCCTCAACCCCCGCAATATTTTGAACATTGGAGTTTTCAAAAATCAACTTTCTTTTGCATTTGAATTAGTGAAAATGATTTGAACCACTTCTAGTTTCGAAAAGGAACCAGGTAACTTACATAAAACAATCATATGACCCTACTTTTGGAGAGCCCCACATCAACCATCCTCATTGGTCCATATAAATTGTCGCGCTCCTTTACAGAGTTGGAGGTGGTTTCCGGATTATTATTGTTTCGATGAATATACAAAGAAAGATGAATTATAGTTACTAATTGCTAACTTACTATACAAGAATGCCTTTCGACTTTCGTTACCATATCAAACGATAATCAACAAAATTTTATATTCTTACTGAATTAGATTTTTACATATGATAGAAGTGCTTTATATTAATGAATTTTTCATTTCGTTTAGTTATATGAACTAGAGAATGTGCTACTGTATCATATGTAGCAGTAGTTGCTTATGTAACCCACATAGTTTTCCTTCGAGGCTCTTTAGTGTTGAGCCCATATCAAAAGGGTCACTCTCTCTGGGCTTAACCCAATATGTAACAAGGCCAGAACTGAGAATTTTGGCAGGGGGTAATACATATTTCAGGCATATAGAACTTGGAGCTCCAATAATATAAAGGGTTGGTTTAGTTTAGCTTAGCTTTTTCAAGAAGTGATTTTTTAAGGAGAATGTGTGACAGATAATTAGAGAGATATAAGAAAGAGGAATGCTACAAACTCGAAATTAGGTTCCTTAATGAAACCCAATTGTGGGCTCGGCAGCAAGTAGGGGGGGAACTATAGCATGGTGTCGTTATGGGATTGGGACTCAAAACAAAAATAATAATTACAAGAATAAATTGTGCATAATTATTGCATGTGAAGGGAAAAGTAGAGGAAGAGGACCCCCCACAATGTCAGTGGTTGATTGAAAATTTGTTGAAAAATGGAAGCAGTGGGAGTCACTTTGTGTAACTTCTAACCTTAACTGGATAAAGTGGGTTTGTACTATCCCCAAGCCTATGAAATGTTTCACATCACAACTGACCTCAGTTTACGCAAAAGAATCTGCCCCTTTCCTTTGTATTTTGTTCAGTTCATGCATCCTTCCACCCCTTGTTTCGGCCACTAATCCAGATATCCATGATCATTACATGGATTCCTTATGGCTGGACCACAGGTAAATATTACCAAGAATGATCATGCATCATCACAAGTTTATGTATTTTATTGTTGACATGTATGATTTCCGTCGATATGTGATCTTTAATTTGTTGATATATAATGAGTTATTCTGGATTGTGTCTAATTTTCACTAGAGTAGCGATCACCTTGATGACAGTTCGATATTGGAATTAATAACAGGAGAACTAATGAGACTCATTCCTTTTCATCGTATTCTCTCTTTGTGGTTCAAAGAGAAATGTAATGCCATCCCAATTATTAATTAAGAGAAATAATTAAGAACCCTAATTACTTTGTATAATGAAAATGTCATGCCAATGTATCCATAATGTACATAAGCCAAATGCATTCATTAGATGCAAATCATATTATCTTTGAGAGAGAGAGAACATAGTTTAATCTCAATTGCCCAAATTAATCCCTCATTAGTTAAGCTATTTTGCTGATACGTACAGCTTTATTTATTCATATATTTTACTAGCTAGCATTTATTTGCAGAAAACCATTTCTGATACATATATATACCACATCTTCTAGGCAATGAAACCAACACATTCAGTCTTTTCGACGAAAATAGTCTTTTAATGACCAAAACGGTTCGAGAAATGGCCTTCTTTCAGAAAATGCTAAGCAAGCTCTTGGTTTTTCTCCACAATTCTCACCTCTTTTGAAGCTCTAAGCACATCAGCCTGTAGTCATACAAAACAAACCGATATATACTTCATTGGTAGAAATCCTAAATCAAGTAAATAACTAGTAAATAGACGTCTAGACGGCATTCTTGAAAGACCATGTTGGCTAAAGCATCTATATGACGGAACCAGACGGATTTTTGGAAAAGATGAGGTCTAGAGTGAACCTGATCGTTAGTGATTTCTACGGCAAACCCGTCGACGATAACCAATGAGAGTGTCTTGTTGTAGCTTCCTGGTTGAAGATTCTTTGCCAAAAGTTCATCATGTTTCCTACTCAAGTACAAGTGGAGCTCATTTTCCCCTCTTTTTGTTCTACACAAACAAAAATTAATTTTGTAAAACATAAACAACCCATCCACCAACAGAGAGTTTTCAGTAAGACAGTCGCATAATAGAGCAAGAAACTAGCCTTGTTTTAAATGAAAAACTTACCGGATAGACCGGAGGCGTTCATATTCGGGATCGTAATTCATGAATACAAAATGGAGCTCGCTCTTTGTGTTATCCATATTCAGAGACTGCTTCTTTATTTTGGTAACCTCTTACCTATAATACAAATGCTCTACTCTGAAGTGGAAATTTATAGATGATGATAACAAATATACAGCCTGTCATTTACTGTTAATTTTCTTCTCGCTTTTGCTAAAAACAAAAATATCATGAATGCATAATGTGTAATGATTCATATTACACAAATCGGAAGTCAAATTTACACTTCTTCAAATGTCAATCTATCTATAGTCTCATTAGTCGAGTATATTAACTATACTTTAAAACATGTTTGGCGTGAAAATGATCCAATGCCATATGTGTCACACACTCTATGCCTCATGGTAAATATGGTGCCACAGTGTGTGGCACATATGGCACTGTATCGGGACTCTGTTTTGGCGTGTAGCGTTGAACACGATTCCATATAATGTTACCAATTACTAGTTTCTTTTACCTTTAATTAATCTTGCCTTTAATCTATTTACTTACCATAAATGTGTAATTAAGAGTGACATATGTGACATAATGATATTACCGCATAAACTGATACTACATAGTATTATTAACCTATTTTATCTTATCATCAATTGGCTAGTATTGGTCAAAATGTACTTTCAATTAGATAATGTTTGCTACACAGTCATTGGTCAACATACATTGCATTGACCAACCACGTTATAATTAATTTTTTAATCTCCCCTTTTCCCCGTTTGAACAAGCTCAAACATTACTGGCTCAAGCATTCGTCCCTAGATCGGAAGAGAACAGTTTGATTTTAGTACATGAAATTGTTGGACCACATAAAAATAGTGTTCAATGGATATTATAAAATATTCTCTCAATCGTGTCCAATAGACACAATAGACTATCCCCTCAATTCATGAGGTGCAACTTAAGTGTGAAAATTTTTAAACATAACAAAATACTCCCTGCCAATGAGGCCTCGGGACGTAGAGGTCTCATGTTTGATTCTCTCATGTGGGGGTTTGTCTATATTTTATATGTAGTTTGTAGTTTTCTTTATAGGAGTTTGATTTCTTGTAATCCCTTGTAGAGAGGTTTGTATTGTTGATTTCTGTGTGCTATTTTTTAGAAAGATATATCTATATAGACTTGTAGTATCATGATGCAAATTATAATTATACTTAAAAAAAATACTCTCTACGTCCCACAAAGATATTCCCCTTTATTTTTTCATACAGATTAAGAAAACTTAATTAATGTTATTGGAAATATGCAATTTAAGAATATATTTCTTTATATACTCTTTACTTTACTTAATATTTCATTTTATTTCTTTTTTATTGTTGATTTCCATATACCATAAATAAAGGTATATTATAAAACTAAAAATTTAATTAATGAAAATAGAATATAATTTGAAACGGATATAAGAGAAAATTGGGAATATCTTTATGGGACGGAGGGAGTACGATTCTTCATAAACAAAATTCTTCTAGACTTTTTTATTGAATTTTAATTCAAAATACCATATAATTATCGTATATATTCATTAATATCTTCATTATATTCATTTTAATACATATGCTAAATCCTCACATAATAACCCCAAACTAACATTGATAATCTATTTTTTTAGAATCACTGTGTAGTAAAGAAATTGTAACAGTATTAACGGAAAAATATCAATTTCAGTATGAACATTGGTCAAAATATGCTTTTCTTGTTTTTGTTTTGTTTGTCCCATCTTATTTGATTCACTATTGATGGCAAAAATTATCTCCCACCACTACGCATATGTGACGAAAGATTATTGAAAAAAACCTAAATATTGTAGACTCCCTGTATATAAAAGTCCACACAATTGTCCCACTAATTTTCTGTCATGTGTGTATATGGTATGATAATGTGACAAAAGATCATTACTGCTATAGACGGAATGTAATTACTTAGCGCAACAGAAATTATTATATATATATATATATATATATATCTATACACAGTAACATAAAAACCAAAAAAAAAGTATTTTTTTTTCGCTGTTATAAGTTGTGCGACCATGTCGGATGTCGATTTCATCTGTACAATCACGCAGTTCCACGTGTCAATCAATGGGCTAATTAAATATAGGGTATACACGTGTATTTACTGACACATGTCAGTCACTCACTGATGGATTTTTGTTTTGCTCTTTTCAGATCGGACCCGCAGGTGAGGCATCCCCCATTGATAATTCCATTTTGATAATTCGTAAGTTGGATGCTAAACAACTGTAATAAAACCTTTAATTATAAATTTGTACTCTTGGAGTAATGTGAAAAAGAGATATAGACACATAAAATATACACATTTTAATTTTCTCTTACTTTTTTCTCATTTTTCTTATGTTTTTCTTTTTTTATCGTCTATATTTTTTTCACAATGTCCTAGACACTTTCTACACCTATCAAAGACACTGTAGAGAAAAAACGGAAAATAAAGAGAAAAAGGGTAAGGAAGAAGAGGAAGAGGAAGTGAAGAGAGAATATTGAAATTTATACTTTTTATGTGTCTATATCTCTTTTTCACGTCACCGCAAGACTACATATTTTGCATTAGAGATGCTCTAATGTGGAATTTGATTCAATTTTTGTAGAGAGCCAAATGAGGCTCAATAATATATGATCAACTATTAATTACAAGTAGTCACGTAAAAAAAACTACATATCATTTCGTGAAACTATATGGTTTCATACATGTGGTGACTTATAATTTATGGCTAATTAGCACTATCTACCAATAACCTTTCATATTTCTATGATTTTCGTATTTGACATTTAGAAATTAATATTTTTACCGTCAATTCTCATTTTTTTGGTGCTATTTATCCTTTTGGACTGAAATGAACTATAATACCCTCAAACTTCAATTAACATAAAATCAATAAATAATAAGTAAATAAATATAAATAAACAAGCTTATTAATATTAGCAATGATATTCTAACACCTATATGAATTTCTTTATATGTCAGATGTAATTGCATATATGTACATCACGTGGATACATACAATTACATGCAACCACGTGGGACATACATGTGCTATAAGATCACTTATATGGATGCAAAATTTTTTGATCGATATTGAATTTTTTCCCTTTGTTTTTTATTTGGTTCGACTTTTTTTAACAACCAAACCATATTATTATTGTGTTCTTATTTATTTTTAATCTACTAAATTTCTTAATTAACAATTAGTGGGTATTATAGTCATTTTCAGTTAAAAGGATATATAGTGCCAAAAAGGTGAGAATTGAGGGTAAAAATATCAATTTCTAAAGGTTAGGATCTAAAAACGCAGAAACACAAAAGGTTGGGGGTAGATAGTGCCAATTAGCCAGTAATTTATAGTCGGGTTTCTTTATAGAACCCTATTTAGCTCCATAGAAAATGAGGGGTTTGATTTCCATTATATTGGCTATTATTACTAGAGTATTGAAGTCTCGGTACTCCAGGCAAATCAAAGTACGACAAGTGTGTATATAATCCCATTTTAAACAATAAATTGAAGCCTCTATATGCACTTGTCATCTCCTATTTGCATAGAGTACTCAGTTCAATACTCCTAAAATACCAGAAGTTTTCCCCCGTTAATAGAAAATTAAAACAATAAGGTCAAATGAATAGTGAAGAATTAATATTTTCCAGATATATGGTGAAGATTTTTTAGTGAGTTATCTAAAACGCATCTTTATTAGTTGAATATATAAAGTTCCTTTTCAAAACTTCCGGAAGACCCCGCGTGGCGTGTGTGAATAAAATACACGTAGCTCGTATGAAATACACGTGACGTACACTCACACATGCCACGCGGTGTGAGGGGTTTTGTTATAAAATCTTCAGGAGGTTTTTGAAAATTTTCGTGAATAATAAAAATAATAATATTAATAATAATAATAAATGTAGGCTAATCTTTAGGCAAAATTATGATGGAAAAGAAGAATAGAATCACAATTTGATGCTAATAATAATAATAAATGTAGGCTAATCTTTAGGCAAAATTATGATGGAAAAGAAGAATAGAATCACAATTTGATGCTAACTTTCCATCTTACGGATGTTTTCATATCACAAGCCAAAAACGTGCTGGAAATTATGGTTTCCTCGAAAAAGATCATATCACATTACATGCTCATTAGAAACAAGGTATTGCATGACTATCAGAAGGAACTGGTGCATTCACTAAATTGCGGGCGACTAGTGAGCTGAGAACATGGCCACGGACTGACTTGAATTGCAGCACCGGTTACATCAGAGCACTGCCAAGGTAAATTTCTTTGACTCGAGGCACTATGGAGATGGATATTAGAGAGACAAATGCCCGAAAATGGTGAATTTTTCAGTCCATGTATCAGACCAGGCTGGTGAATATTTTCACCCCAGACATCTTTGATCTTGACACCCTTAATAACTGGGAGAGCGTTTGGATTAAAATGGTTGTCCGGATGGTCTCCAACATCACCAGCAATCTTAATCCCCTTCTGTACGTTCTCCATGTAAACATTGGCGACCGTAATGTTTCGTATAAAACCTCCTCGACCTATATTTGTCTTTAAATGGATGCCGACCCCCATGTTGAATAAGTAGATGTGCTCAGCTAGAACATCTTCAATGCCACCAGAGGTTTCACTTCCTACTGCAATTCCAGCAAAGGGTGATGATCCTGTGACCCTTCGTATTGTGATACCATGACTAGGCCGACCATAAGCAATGCCGTACTCGTCCCATCCACTCTTCACCGCTACAAGGTCATCTCCTGTTGATATGTAGGAGTCCTCAATGCATACATGTGAACTTGAATCTGCCATATGAAAATACCAAGATAGACATGAGACCTGATCTGCATATAACGAACGAGTTTCTGTGATCGTGCACGTGTTCTGGCTCTAAAACTTGAAAATGCTATTATCATGTTATGGAGTCTTATCTGCAACTACAATATACCAAATGCACTACAATGTTTATGCAGATTTAGCAGAGCATAGTGATGAAGCAGATAAAATAAAGCAAAATACTAAAGCATGTTTTATTTAATGATGTGGCTGAAGTAGTATTGGCATAGTAGGATGCTGTGTTACATTTCATTTAAACCGGCTTACCTGGATCAATTCCATCAGTGTTGGGAGAGTCAGCAGGCGCCAGTATGGTAACATAGTGAATGACCACATTGCTGACAATAAAGAATTGAGTTACATACACCAGATCAATTGCAACATGTTTGGCTAAGCTTAAAACATATAAGGTTATCTTTAAGTAAATTTTTGTTTCCTAATATGTTTCTTAACATTTATGTCTGATAATATGAACAACACAGTTGAAAAAATTACCTGCAATACACAGGATGGATGTTCCAAAAGGGCGAGTTCTTGAAAATTACATTGGAAATTATTATACTTCTGGAGTTCACGAATTCAATAAGATGGGGTCTGGTGAACTTAAGTGTTCTTTGTCTCCACATGTTCCACCAGACATCACCTTGGCCATCAATTGTCCCATTCTCACCTACATATAAGAAGAGTAGAAAATTATGTAAATGAAGGAGCAACATCCAACAAACACCACGGTGCCATTTTCATTCAGAAGAAATGTGCTCTAAATCTAATTACTTTAGACTTGTGATTATCCCCTTGGCCACAGATTTGCTTTAAGAGTTAATATGCTGAATCAACAGGACTTTCTGGTTCCATCTTATAATTACTACAACTGCAGGCTTTTTGCTGTGATTTTTGAGCGAACTTGCTACAAATGAAAGCACAATTGCACAAACTTGATGTCACTTGTCTACTTTCACCGATAATTGAGTTCTTGGTGGTTGATCGACAGATATAATGAGATCATGGTACTGATGCTAACCTGTGATTACCACATCATGTAGCCCATCCCCATTAATGAAACTAATGTATCTTCCTCCAGGCTGTTCTCTTCCTCTACCATAAGATGGTAAGGGAGCTACTAAGGGCCAGTGCCGGGTATCCTGCATGATACCAAGAAAAAGTTTGAAGATCCATATATGAAAATAAAAAAGGATACAGAGTAAAAGGAAAAGTTTTTAATGGGTCTTTTAATGAAGCATAAAATTTAGTTTACATGTGAAGGAGTGAAATTTAAATGAAGTTTGACCATCTTCTCACCAGCGACATTCAACGTTTACTGACATTCAACGTTTACTAGTGAATGGATTCTTATTCTTATTAATTTGCCTCAAATATAAGAAAATTATTTTAAAGCATGCTACACCATGCCTCCGTCTCACTGAGCATGAGAAAGAAAAAATATATTAGGACAAATACCTTACTTAAAGAAAGAACAACTAAAAGGTCGCTCTCAATTTTCACAAAGATCCTTGCAAGCACATTATAACTTGAAAAAGGCACAAGAACATTGTAGAAATAATTAGCTTACTTGGCAAGAACACAATTCATGTGTTTTCATCTCATGACAATAGGACAAAACTTTAGAAAGCTCGTTAAGTATGGTGTCCTTGGAAATGCTCATTTAAAATCTTCAATCCCACTGATATACTACTTTTCTTGCTCTGCCCTAAGTTAGTCTATTGATAATGCAGGTCATTAATTTGTTGGTAAACAAGATAAACTGTCTTATATGATATGGCAAAAGCCTTTTATAAAGCAAAAAAATGTTTCATTCTTTTGTTCAAATGTTATGGGATCAAAGAATATGTAGTTCTGAATTTTGACGCATACAGATATTTCTATCCAACGATCTCAATACAGATTTCATTATCTAACCTCTAGCGAGTCTTAATTAACAACGAAACAGCCTTCAAAAGTGTACATTTATAGCAATCTCCCTCGATATTGTCATCTTTCTAATCCAATGACCCTGTATTATAAGAGTGCCGGCACGGCACCATCATCTAGCCTTGGCATGGCAAAAGCTCAGGGGGGCTCAGTGCCACAGCACTGTGTCATTTGCTTGTCCATTCAGCTCTGTATCCCAAAATAACATTGAAAGAAAAAGTGAAAGCCGTGCCCAATAATTTTAGGCGGACCACCCGAGCCTGTTCAGTGACTAATAACCCGTAAGGCAGTAATCCTATCAGATCTGTACCCACAATATTTTAGCCGGGCCGACCTCCGTTGGTAGGGTTGACACCTCTAACCCCATAACATGTATCATAAATCCTTTCTCATTTTCATATTGTACTTCCTTAGTAAAGACAAGATATTGCTGTCCTCCATTATAGCTGGCAAAGCACATTCTGCCATTCTGGTGGTATTCAATCTTTTATTATATGCATAATAATTAATAATATGCACATGCACTTTAGTCTGTGTATCCCCAGGACCACCCCTGTTATCCTAATGTCTAACCAATTCTTCATAGTCCATAGAAGTACATTAGTCATTACTATTTTCATTCCATACTATTTCAATTAGCTTCATAGCCACATTGCACAAAAGTACTTATTGCATCTATTGTGAGGCATAGATGTGGCAAACAATCCCTCATGAGTTGGACTAACTAAGCATACTCTTATTGAAATTCAACCCGACTAACATGACAAGAGCAAATCGACTCCTCGACTTCATCTCGTATCTTGGCCTCATGTCAGACTTCGGCCTCAACTATATATACTAAAACCTCCCGTTTATCTGTCAGGTTTGATATGAGACCTTCCACGACATGGATTCCCATAAACTCTGAAATGCGATATTGGTCATCTCACACCAAACTAAGTTATAAAAAAAAAAAAAAAAAAACAAACAAAGATCTTATATTTTTACTATAATTCTAGGTCATTCTATGACGACCATGATGGATCAGCTAGCACATCACAGTCATAGTCAAGCTCACCAGCGAGTCGACACCTCTTGTGTTGCAGAGAGAGAGAGAGAGAGAGAGAGAGAGAGAGAGAGAGAGAGAGAGAGAGAAGAGAAGCAAATTGGTCAGTTAACCACGAAATCCAATTAGATTTAGACAACAAGATTGAGAATCATGACAACAAAAGAATGACAATTATAATAATCATTCCAGAAGGACCAGAACTAGTTTGAGCTTAAAAGTTATGAACTTTATACAAGCTGGGGGATAAAGTACCTTAGTGGCTTTGATAACAGCACCTCTAGCCAAGTAGAGAGTCATGTGACTAGTGAGATTGAAAGGTCCAGTTAAATATACCCCAGGAGGAATGTAAAGAAGAGTGCCTCCTCTCCTCTTCAAATGCTCAATTCTGTATATAGCTGCCCTGAATGCCTTTGTGTTCAATGTCCTCCCATCACCTACCCCACCATAATCCGTTATGGATATCTTTTCATTCCGGTACCTGACTGGAACAATTCCGGCACAAGTTGTCCACTCGGCATTGGCGAAATCCGAGCCGTTCATCAAAATTGCCAGATCCAGAGGGCAGAAGAAAATTGAAAAATCATGGCGGTAATGTTTCTTGCCCATAATGAAATGGATTTCTAACTTCTGATTTGAGCTGAAATAGATTCTAAGCTGTAAAAGAACTCCCTCTTTCAAGTAACTAATGTGGCGAGTATAGCAAGTGGTGCTTTCAAAATTGTAACCCTTTTCACTTAAAATGAAAAAGGAGAAAAAAATTTAAATGTTGATTTATGAGAAAAATTAGTGATATAACAAGAAAAACAGTTACTCTGCGGATAATGAGTCACGAAATTCCGGGATTTTGCTGTTGGGTTCAAGAAAGTGGCCGTGATTTTTTGGGCTTTGAAATTTGAAACAGTAAAGCGTAAGGAAATCTGGGAAGGATCCAAATAGAAAGCTCCAAGTATGAACCTCCTATGACGAACCAGAAATCTGCAATGTTAAAAAATTTGCTTCAAAAAGTTGAGATAACTCAATTACTTGTATGAAGGAAGGAAAAGAACACAAAGAAGTGAACAAATCACATATATAAACGGAAAAGAATACAGTTCCTGAAGAAGCGAAAGCCACCTGAAATGCCAAAATATAGGTTTGTCTGCAAGCGATTGTCTTCCTCACATAGAGTTGCGGGAGTGCGCGCGAGAGAGAGAGAGAGAGAGAGAGAGAGAGAGAGCGAGAGAAGAATTTATGGACTCGTAGTTTTTCCAACTAGGAAGGAAAGATTATTATACAACGGATAGTTATTTCACGGGTTATTGGCATAAAAGGTCTCTATTTTTGAGTTGTTTTGTAGAAATCATCTTTACCTTCTATTTTTCGATAATTTTATCCCTACTTTTGTATTTTTTGGCGGAATTCATCCATGCCGTTACTCTTTCTGTTTTTCACCCTTTATTTTTGTAATATTATATATATATATACACACTTATATTTTATAAAATCTAAATTAATGCATTAATTATTATTTTTATATTTTAAAAAAATTAATGCACTTAAATCTAAATACGCCAATAAAATGTTAGAGAAGATTAAATTAGAGAGGTGTGTTTTATTTTATTATGTTGTTTTACAGGATTCAGAACTGATTACAAAATAGACGTATAGTTAAAAAAGTATAACAAACAAAATAATTAACAACGTTGCCGTCTAAATAAAATAAAATATATTTGATTCTTTGATAATTTTCTTGAATATCATACACACACATATATTCTCTTCACTTCTTCTGATAGTTCTGACTGTTGAAGAGTATATGTGTGTGTGATATTCAAGAAAATTATCAGAGAATCAAATTATATTTTATTTTATTTAGATGGCAACGTTGTTAATTATTTTGCTTGTTATACTTTTTTAACTATACGTCTATTTAATAATCAGTTCTGAACCCTGTAAAACAACATAATAAAATAAAACACACTTCTCTTATTTAATTTTCTCTAACATTTTATTGACGTTTTTAGATTTGAGTGCATTAATTTTTTTTAAATACAAAAAATCATAATTAATGCATTAATTTAGGCTTTATAAAATATAAGTGTGTATATATAGATATAAAATTACAAAAATAAAGGTTGAAAAAGGGAAAGATTAACTGTAGGGATGAATTCTGCCAAGAAATACAAAGGTGGAGATGAAATTATCAAGAAATAAAAGGTAGAGACGATTTCCACAAAACAACTCAAAAATGGGGACATTTTGCGCCAATAACCATTCTTTCATCTTCCCCCGAGAAAAAGGTATGGTTGGGTTGGGGTGTGGGGTTGTAAGGCTATATTACAAGGAGTTTGATATAGATCACAAGTCACCACATTAATAAAATTACATGTAGTTTTTTATTTGATAATTTTTAATTAGTAGTTGGCTCTATATTATGAAACTTATTAAGGAATGTAACCCTAAATTTACAGTGTTGGAAATCTACTTGTAGGGTACTTAGACCACTCAGGTCTTGACAATTTTGAATGAATTTTTCTAATACTATTAAACGAATTTTTTTTAATCTGTAATTTAAAAATAAGACTAAGGTGTGGGATAGAGGTAGTAACCAAAATTTGGCCATCCATTTTTATCGCTAAACAAACTACCACGTTTATGGTGACGAGTTGTCATTATGGAGATAGGTTTCTGATGATGATGACATTTTTTTAGTGGTTAATGCAACGTTCTTCCATTACTTTCTAAGTACTTCTGTCTTATCTAAAAAACTAATGAAAGTTTCTTATTTGCAACAAGTTTTCAATAAAGTCTCAGTGATTGAATCTTATATTACATCAATCTCAAAAAAGATGGTCTAGTTTTTCTTTTTAAAAAATAGTTGAAATATTAATTCTTGACTAATTATATCTACACCACTCATTTTACTAAACACACCACATTTTTATTAATGTAAACATCTATAATCTTTGTTTATTATCGTATTTAAGGTCTTAAAAGTTCTTGCTACATTTTTTCTTGATTTTTTGATTTAATTATCTTCTCATGTTCTTAATAATCGAATATATTTTGAAAAATTTGATTTGTACCTTTAAATCATATGAAAACGTGTAGTTGTGTATCATCAGATATTACATTTTTGCTCATTTAAAAATTTTAAACAATTCTCGCAGTGAAATTTTTGGAATCAAGATCTCATTCATTACAAGATTTCATGATAATAAGATGTTAAAAATAAAAACATGCAAAAAATAAGTTAATGGTCTAAGTGTAAAGAATTAACAATATAAAGAAAATGTGGTGTGGTTAGTAAAAAATGTGGTGTCAATATAATCACCCTTAGTTCTTTTATATACTCTTATTTAATTTGCATAGTTATCAAAAAAATAGTATTATTAAAGTGGAATAACTAATAAATAAAAGGGTATAATAGGAAAATAATATTAACATTTACTTTTCTAATACTATTAAATAAACTTTTATTAATCTATGTAAAAAATAGAATAGGACTATATTTTTTAAACGGAGATAGTAGTTTATTTTGTAGTCTTAACAAATGCATAAATCTTTTAGGGGACCAGTCCTTCATTTAATGGATTGTTTAATCATATTTGGTAACATTGTTCTTTCAATTAATTGTTTCAATTAATTAAAAAGAAAAATTCAATGTTGAAAATTGAAATAAGCAATTAGGCATGAATGAATTACAAGTATTGTTTCTTTCATCAGAAAGTTGGATCGTTTTTGCTTGAAGAGAGAGGTTTGTGCATGTGTGATTGTTCCACCACTATCAGGCACTGAAAACGATGTCGCATGTGAGTCTGAAATTGTCGCAGTAAACACAAGCCAGTCCACCGCAGGGGCCAAGGGACGGGACTTGCGACTTCCTGCCATCATCCCAACTGGTGGCACGCACTTCTTAACTTCTCGACTGATTTCAAACCGATATTCACCATGTTTGGCTACCAATTAAAAATATTTCAAATTTATCAATCAATTTAAATTTTAATTTTTAAACACATGACAACATCACATTTAACCGCATATTTAATTTGACATGAACTCTTATATCATTCAAATCATTACCTCCACATAACACAATCAAATATCGACACCTATACAAAATTTGAATTTTAAATCCATTTAAATTCCTACCTTCTTTTAAATAGTTACCAAACAAAGTAATTCTATTTTGTTGTCTGGATTGAAAGAAAATATCCAGTATTTTAGGAGTACCGTATTAGGGTACTCTAAATAAATTAACAACTCATACATGAGAATAAATGTCTGAAAAGTGGGGCTCAAACTCACGTGTGAATTCCTTATTAGCCTGAAATACTCTAATACAATACTTTTGGAGTACGTAAATTTCTTCCCTAGATTTGAATGCATGAGAATGAAAGTTTAGTTGAAAAAAATAAAAGAAAAATCTTTGCCTATGTTATTAAAATATTTCTTTATTACGGAGGCTTTACCTTTACATAAAGTTTAGATCTGAAAATGTGCAACACAAGGAATAAAGCTGAGGGCAAATTGCAAGCCCATTCTATTCTGTCGGATCAGTGGTGGAACTTTAGATGGTCCACTCCGGGTACCATTACCAGTAGATGCACCATCTCATGTCCGAGGTAAAACTACTGGTCAAGGAACCCTTGGCGGATTTGAACTTCACTTATTTTTAACTAGTGTCAAGTTTTAAAAAAGACTCATCAAATGGATCGTACACTTCACAAGTTGGACTGTCTTACCTCTTAGAGTTCATTTGACATTAAGTAAAACTACAAAATATTAACACGTGTAATTGACTACGGAAATCATGCATGACTTTGTAACAGAGACCCTGTATGCATTAGGTAAGGGGCTCCGATCTGAATTAGAACACGAGTGAGCTACAGCGCAGTCCATATCCTACATAGAGTGATTTTATTCGCTTCAGTATGGAATATTCCTGGTAAGATTGGCTTAGTCTTCTTTCTCTTGTTTTTTTACATAAAAATTATTAGAGATTTAGTGTTGTGGTAAGACCAATAAGTAACCATATTACTTTTGACATTACTTTTTAATATCACTTTATTATATAGTTTCATTCTCCCACCAGAATCTGACGGGGGTATATTGTCAGATTCACACGTGTCACGTAGAGACGTGCAAAGATCAAATTCACTTTAATATAGGTTCATCTCTCGTAATAATCATATATATATATAGAGAGAGAGAGAGAGAATCATATTAAGTAATTTACAATACTCAGTGAGAACCACAAGTATTTGAAACGGAAAAGATTTTCTAGTGTTTCCAAAAAATGGTGACATAGGCAAGTAAACACATGAATCCTTAACTAACGAGTCCCTTATCAATTTGTTAATGCTTCACTTATTTTCCAAATTCGATGTTCTTATAGCATCTTTAATGGCGGTATGGATTAGAGAAATTCTTTTTCAGATCAACTTTTATAAATAATTATTCATAAAAAATAAAGAAACAAAACTAAAAGTAACTATATATCACATTCGGGTGGGGAAAGTCTACCGGACACATCTATCTAGTTGGTTAATAAATTCTCTTTTTTCATTTCATTTCATAGCGATTCCTTTCTCTACCATGCTAGCTAGGGTCGTAGGGAGCAAAATGATCTCACATCACATAATAGGTGAATTTCTATAGAAACAGATCAGGCTCCGGACTATCAATCAGTGCATGCCACGTCAATTGTGTCAGGTGATGTGGCTTGCATTGATTGAAAACAGAGCCCGATCTGTTTTTATAGAAGGATTCCACGTAATAGTGCTATTTTGGTCAATTTGTATATATTTTCGGGTCAATGTATCCACTGGGCTACCTTCCCGCCAAAACCCATACAGCACTATATTTTCCCGCCTCATTTCACGAATTCTTAGCAGCCACCGCCTTCCGCCGTAGATCTGAAGCGGGTAAGTTTTATCCACCACCTCTAAATACAAAACTGAAAATTGCAGATGTTCGTAAATTGTCATTGCACGCTCTTTCCTTCTATCACAGTTTTGCAGTAACTTCTTCTTATGAGTGCCCTAATGACGACTCCATTCACAATTTTCTCGCAGGAAAATCTTGAATTTGTGAAGAAAGGTATTACCATTTTTACAGAATGACCAGAGACGAGGTCCAGAATGGAAGAGATGACATGTTAATTGATGGAATTGAACCCAAGCAAAACCTAAAAATTGAAAATGCAGAAGAATTTAACGTAAATTACCTCAGGACTTACTATGGTAAACTTTCGGATATTGCAAGCTCATTCCATTCACGCTGGGTTATAACTTGTTTGTTCTATATGCTTCGAATTTTATTACCTTATCATTCTTACTGTTTCCTCAGATTGCGGCTTATGTATTTGCTGATTGATGCTATACGAGTACTTGAGTTAGCTGTTGAAAGTAGATCTTTCTCACGTTTTTTATCCTACCGAAATCATAAGGAACTAAATATGCTTCTAATAAAGTCAACTATTGGAATGAATTTCCCTTGGTTAATGGTTATGGTCTTATACGCACTGGGCTTTTTCTGTGTATATTTTCTCATAATGAAACAAAATATTTTCAACTTAAGGTCTTTTTTGTTGCTGAAACAGAGTGGGATGGCTCACTAATATTTTCATTTATGAAATGAATACTCACTACAAATTTTATTTGTGCAGCAAAGTTTTTCCCATATAATGATATGGTCAAATGGATGTGGTATGGAAATGGTAATCTATACTTCTTAAGTAGTTCTCTCGTATGTTTCTTCTTTCTTTACATTATTTATTTATTTTTATTGGTTATCTTTAGATGGAAGACATCCCGGCTGTGATCAGTCATACTTTGGCCGAAGAGAATTTTCTTTCACGTTGGAAAATGATATATATTTGCGCTTTCAGTCCTTCAACAGCTATACTGAACTGGAAAAGGCTATAAAGGAGAAATGCCCATTCAAAATTGATATTGGACCTGTTTACAGTGTAGATGTAAGTCTATTAGTTTCCTTAGTATAGAGGACCATGGATTACTCTAGTTTTGGGGCTGTATCTGCTCTCCCTTGTGCCTACTACTGGTAATCTTTTTGCTCCAGGAGAAGGAGTTGGAACAGCGAATCCTGAATTCTTTATCTGTTCATATAAGTTAAGTTGAAAAGGCGGAAATATATATTCTGGGTCTCCCGGCTTAATTTTCTTTTCCTTTCAACATTTTTTTTTCTCCTCAGACCAGACATATTTGAGATATTTCTTTGATTTTTTATGAAATGAAAATTCAAGCATTTCTTTGTTTGAGATTTTGTCCTTATCAACACTGTAGTGCTAGACCTTTTTATTCATTCCTGAAATTCTTTACTCTGCTTTAGCCTGCGAAGAGGCATGCCTACTCACAAGCTGGTGATAACAATTTCACGCCAGTGGAGAGGGAGCTTATATTTGATATAGTAAGTGAATTCCACTCATTCTTCCAAGTCAATGCTAGAAATTAATTAGAAAGGAAATAAGGACTTCAACAAATTTTTTATGCTAACATGTTAGGTCTGGTGTGTCTCATAGGATATATCAGATTATGATGATGTTAGATATTGCTGCTCAGGAGCTGATGTATGCTCAAAATGCTGGCCTTTGATGACAGTAGCGATTAAAGTGATTGATACTGCCCTTCGAGGTATGAAGTTGTGCATTGGTATTTAATATTCATACAGTCCTCTGGAGCTGCTTCCTGCAGGATAAAATATGACTGCATTAAGCCCAGCAGAATTAGAAGTTATTAATCAGTTAATTGTCAATTCTGTTCGGCTTATATTCTTGAGAAGTGTCACAGACTGAATGATTTGATTGTAAATTAGTTTCTTTCTCATGGCCTTTTATTGCATCGTATATACTGATAGTTGAATGGTGTCAATATGTTGTTCGGTCGCTCCTTTTTGGTCATTTCTAAAATTCCTAACATGTTGGTTGTAATACTTGGTAGGAACTGTCATCTGTTTCATTAGTAGTGGCTTTAGATAAGCTAGTTAATATGCTGCTTAAGATGATCTATTTGTCATGGACTTTGTGGTCATTTCTAAAATTCCTGTTGTGTTGGTTGTACTACTTGGTAGGAAGTGTCATCTGTTTCCTGATTAGTGGCTTTGAATAAGCTAATCAATACGCTGTTTAAATGATCTATTTATCATGGACTTTCTGGTTACTTCTAAAATTGCCGGCATCTTGGTTGTACTATTTGGTAGAAACTGTCATATTTGATATTTTTCCTGAGTGGTGGCTTCAAATAAGCTAATATGCTGTTTACAACGATCTATTTATCACAAATGACAGGGCTTACATGTCATTCATTTTTTCTTTTTCCCCAGATGACTTTGGATTTAATCACATTCTATGGGTGTACAGTGGCCGACGTGGAGTACATTGCTGGGTTTGTGATGGAAAAGCAAGAAGGTAATGCTGCACACTTTGGACATTTAATTAATCTGGTTTGCAGAAACTTCTTGAAATGCAAATAACTTCCATCATTATCTAGGTTGAATAATGAACAAAGGGCTGCTATTGCTGAGACTTTCACGTTTATAAGGTTATATTTTACTCTTTCTAAAAATTATTGGTTTCCTTAACATTGCAACTTCTGGAATCTGTTGTAAAGTATCTTGTACCTGTTCAGGGCAATGAGAATAGTAGCAACAAGATGGTTTCCCTAACGGTTCCGCTTCATCCTTTCCTAGCGTAAGTGTATGATTTTTATATTTCATATTGTCTCTACTTCACTTCTTATTCTCAATCTACTTCTATAGGAGATCGTATACTGATGTTCTGAAAGATTTCTTTGAGCAAGAATATCTTTATAGCCAAGAGTTGTTCTCAAACAAGGAGAGATACGAAAAGATACTGGAAATGATTCCGGATGAATGTATGCCAATTGTCCTTCCCTAAACTTTCTTCAGTTGTTTTCTCTTCTTTCTTTACAGTTTCCTGATTACCTAACATTTTACAGCTGTTACTTCTGAGCTTCGAGGAAAGTGGTTGGATGGCAAGCGCCCACGGGAAGATATTAATATGGCCCGATGGGGACATCTTAAACAGCTGCTGCAATCTGCGAAACATAAGGTACCCTCTACTTGCAGAGATATTGCTTCTAGAATAAAGTACTTTAAGATTGACTTGCTTCAGCTATGTGACCTGTTGTAAGTTTTGTGAATTTGACTTATAGTAGGATGAAATTGATAGATTGTTTTCAATCTTTTCTCATAAAGAAAGAGAATGGTTTGTATTTCTCTTTTCTTTAACTTTGTGTCACATGCACAATACTTGCAATTGGTCACATATACCATCTTTATGGTTTTATTTAGTTTGAACTTAAAATAAATTTTCTCACTATAAAAATTTACATTTAGTCCTTTTGTGGTTCTTGAATTTTATAAGAAGCTAATATCCTTGTATATTTCAGGCCCAGGGTATACGCAAGTGTGTTGAAGAGATTGTGTTCTCTTTTACCTATCCTAGACTTGATATGGAGGTTAGTGTTTTCCTTCTCTGTACATAAGCATAATAAAAAATGACTTGTGTAGATATCCTAAATAGAATATAATAGTATATATACATAGATAAGGCTCATAGTTGTGGTTCTTCTTGGCTGCAATCTTAGGTTTCAAAACAAATGAAGCACTTGCTGAAGGCACCGTTCTGTGTCCACCCGAAAACAGGTTTGGATCATTAATAAGAAATCTGTAAGATATGATTTCCACCATATTTGAAAATGTGGCTGGTTTTTTATGCTGTTCTTAGAATAGTAAATATGACATCTTCCTAGAACTCTTTAAGATTGACTTTGTATGGTTGCTATCTCGCAGGCCGTGTTTGTATCCCTATTGATCCAAAACATTGTGAAGATTTTGATCCTGATGCTGTACCAACGCTTTCTACGGTAGGCAAAATTAGAAAAATGATACCTCATTAATTGCGGCTTAGCCCTTGGAAATCCAAACTGTTCTCTGCATTGTTAGTTAACTTGCACGTTTCTATTTGCATCGTATAAATGCACAAGCATCTTGATTTAATTTAGTGCCTTTATGAAATTGTGAGCCAGATTGCGTAATAGTATCTGGATTCTTCTGTTTGATTATTTTTTCAAGGGGTGGTAGTTAATTGAAATTATTACTACGTTGATTCAATATCAGGGAAATTTTTAAGTTGCGGGCAACAAAATGAGAGCAATTTAGTCTTTTATCACCTTTTCTTTTTTGCCCTATCTTGCGTTCAAATCTTGAGTTAAAATATCCTCTAAATCAAGTATAAAGATGCAACTTAGTCCTTTATTAATCTTATTCATTGTGCAAAATTTTGCATCACGATTTCAAGTTTTGTGACTTGTGCTCCCCATTGCCGAACTGCAGCTTCTCGAAGAACTTAACAGAGGAGCTATGGGATCAGAAGGGGAAAACGGTAGTTTAGCCAATCTTCAGCTTGAAATTGCACTATATTAGTTTTCAAAATATTCAAATTCGAACACTCTACTTGTCCCAAAAATGTTGTCCATCATGTAAAATATGTCTCTTTCTATTTGTATCATGACAAAGGTAATATCTGTCTTTTAGTTTTATGTTTTTTCCGAGCGATTTTTGCTTCCTTAGAATACCAAAATGGAACTACTCACTAGCATGATTGGCTTAAGGATCTTTTACAATTATGTTGAACCACATAACTTTAAATATTGCACTTATGCATCAAGGTCAAATGAATTTCTACACTAAATCTTTCGACTTCAAAAGAATGCGATTTTGGTGTTGCACGATGCATTCTCATGTCCTGTAAGGTTTGTTGTTTGACTATGTGATTTTTGACTTTCTCCCGTTTGTTCTATGTGACTGATTTTTCAAATTATCTGAAAATTTTTGCATGGCAGATCTTGAAAATACATCACTTGGAAGATCGATCAGCTATTTCAGGTCATCGTTTTTGCAGCCTCTGCTAAAATCTTGCAAGGTACATTTCGGAACTGCATTGGATATTTTGTCATTCTAAGTGTTCTCAATGGTATTTGCAATTTTGGTCCCAATTGAGCTCATCGTAACATATTGCTGATATGCAGAAACGTTCTATTGAATGACTGATACAGTCTGATTTTTATGTGTGAGCTCATTTCAACATTTTCTAATTGTGAACAGATTTTTTGAGTCCAACTAAGGAAATTGAGTAAGGGTTGTATCATAATTCTCCACTAGTATTCTCCCTGAGGGGTTGTTTCTGGTTAGATCTCCCTCCCGGGGAAAACAAATGCCCTAGGTTCCTATGTAAAACTTTCTTATGTAATGGCTTAGGCAATTAGATAAGAAACGAACTTTATATATTTAAATTGTCCTTAACATGCTACTTCAAAGCTATAATAAAATGGCTTTTGAGGGACCACTAGATATAAGACTGCCCATGCTTAAGTAATATAATTATATAATTGAATATTAAGCGGCTTTGTTCCTCTGCAGGAGGAGACCGAAAGTTCTTATGCGAAAGCTCAGCACTCGAAGAACACATTGAGCTGGTAGCTAATTATAGTCAACTATGCTGCTTTTGTAAGTTCTTTCAAGTTCTTGCATATGGGTTGCGCAAGAGTCAGCTGGAGTTGTATCTATGAAATTGTTTAGGGGAAATACCAAAAGAAAAGGCAATACTTGGTGAGGAAGGTTGTTTAGTCTTTTTTCCCCCTCACTTGGATGGAGATTTGGTGCACTGTTTGACATGTCTTCCGTTGTATCATATCTAATTAATTTGTACAAAAGTTGGAGTCACTGCTTTCTATAAATTTACAAGCTTTTAAATAAATAGTTATTTTTGAGTAAGGTTATAGGCTTAAGTTTTTGCGCCCTAAATGCTTAATGGGGAAGGGACGGGTTTTTCTCGCCCCGCCCCGAAACACGTTTTAGAATATAATTTATTATTATTTAATTGAATTTAATTAAAAGATAAACTCATAGGTAGCTTCTTCAATTCAAAACCATAACCTTGCATTAATTAGTCTCTAGTCTTTATCACTATAGATAATTTATAGTGTTTCTTTAATTTTGAATATTAATTATAGTGAAAATTGAAAAAAAAAAAAGAAAAGAAATTTTTTAACGGGGCAGGTAACGGGGATTTTTTCCCTCCCCGCCCTAAACTGTCCCTACCCCGATTCGGGTCGGGTCGGGTCGGGTGCGGGAAAGGCAAACTCGAATCCGCCATGCCCCTTTGCTATTCCTAATTTTGTGTTAGTGTTAAAATCATAAATATCCACATTTAGTGTAACTGATTATAATGGCATCTTAACAGAACACATGTACATTTGTTCTCCAAGGTTTAACATGCTAGTTTCCCTATTATTCCAGGCATCTTAAGATTAGAAATAAAGAATTCATTAGGTTTCTGACATAATGCCATTATTGAGAAATTAGCACGTCTATATTAAGAAAAATGCTATTTGTACATACAAATTACTATTCATAGATAGAGTTGGCCAAATCCAAACAGAACACAACTTCACTGACTTTGCAGCCATAGCTATTCATAGATTTATATCACTAGTTGTGGAGTTTGGACCACAAATGTGGAGTGATGTCACTTTATGTGCACCACAAGTGTCACATAGATATGAGCTGGGAAATGTGGCTAATTTTGATCTGGCTCTAGGGTTTCTTGACTTTGCTGGAGCCCCGAAGGGACAGAGAGACTTCTTGTGTATGGTTTAAATGTTATCTTATTGTCGAAATAGTCTTTTGATTTTAATAAAATTGATTCCGTGTCAGGTTTTCATTTGCTTTATATTCGAAAAATTCACAAGGAATTGATACTAGCATGACTTGAGAAAACCTTATTTGTAAGGGTTCCATATTCATTACTGGAAAGTAGCTCAGTGTCTTCCAAATTAATTTAATTTAATTAAACTATTTACCAGTCACAAACAGAAACAAGAATTTCCAGAACATTGGTTTCTAACTCGACAAATATTTATAACTGTGATTCCTCCATCAAGAAAAGGAAAATAAACCACAAATACAAAGTCTCACCCAAATTCACTTGTTACAACTACTACTGCTAGAGAAGTACCTTTCTAATGTTTCTAATTAACTTAAAAACTTTTAACTGGTTTGGCTTATTGTGAACTACAATACTGAATAAACATGTTGGAACGCGAGATACATCTCTTGTCCAATCAATTAGCAAGAACTTCCCATATCAATTCCGCGTCAAATGAAGGAAAACGAGCTAGGGAGCAATCTTCGAGCTCTGATAATACTGGTGGCGGTGGCGCCCCCATCATCAAACAGTTGTACGATCTGTTGATGTTGGTGAATTTGCTCCTTTCCAGAGTCCATCTTCAGATACACTTGGGGAAGTAAAATTGGCATTTTTTGTCGAACTGGATGAAGATGAATCAACTATAAATACTTGGTCATTTTCACCAGCTTTTACTGCATCTTTCTCATTGCCAACAACACGCTCAGTTTTCTTTGCAGCCTTCTTGATTTTCTCCCTTTTCATCTTCTGAGATCGGAAGAGAATCTTTGCATCCACAGAATTCTCCACTGCTTTCAAGTTTGCACAGTCTGGATCCTTTATATTTGGAAAATTCAGCCTCGCATATTCACCACGAAGTTTATAGGCTGCCCTGTCGTAAGCATAGGCAGCGGCCTCGGCTGTGTCATAAGTTCCCAACCAAACTCTCATTCTATTCTGCGGAAGCCTGATTTCCGCCACCCATTTGCCCCAGTGCCTCTGCCTTACTCCTCTGTATAGCTTTTTCTTGCTCGGACTGAAATAAGTTTGCGCGTAAAACGGATTGGTTGCATAACCATTTCTTGATGCCAAACTTCTCTGGATCATTCCAATTTTATCGGATGTCTCAGGAAAAGGGTTGGTTTGGTTTGTGTCATGGAAATTTTGGAGCAGGTCTCTTTGTTTAAGGTAAACTGAAGTGCCTAATGACTGATCTAAAAACGGATTGAGAAGTGGGTTCGATTGTTGGCAGTGGGAGAAAACTGAATCCAAGGTGTTGGAACCAGTTAAAATAAGTTGGGATACTAAGAATCCAACATTAGAATCATTAGCAGAAACAAAGGTGTTGTTTTCTTGGATTTGTGCCATTTTGGCCTGTACTTTTCTCGAGGAATTTAAGCAGAAAAGAGGAGGAAACAGGGTTACTCAAAAAACTGTCCCTTTTCCTCACAGAAGAGAAACAAGAACTGCAAAATATTTGTGGAAGAAAAGTGATCCGGAACCCAAAAAGAAAAAATATCAAAGGCAAACCGGATTTTTCAATGAACGTGTCGAGTATCTGTGCAGAAGAAGTTTGATTGAGGAATTTGTGTTAAGAACAGAGCAAATTCCCAAGAAAGAAGAGAAATGGAGGAAGGAAAAGAAAAGAACAAAGTTCGTTCTTATCTGTTGGGTCAATAGATTTTTTGGTATTGACAGGTTTGGTATCCTTGCTGTATATATAGGCGCAACAGGCTATACCTGCATAATAAAGGGATTTCTTTTTTCCTTTTTCTTTTTTCTTTTTCCCCCTCTCCTCTCTTTTATGATTATAAATTCATACTTATGCATCAACGATTATATGACTCTATCGTATGTGGTGAGTTGATTAGAGATTAATAGCAATAATCAGAGCATTTTCTTTAGAGTAGTGCGATTTATATCTCTAGTCTATTTGGCAATTTTTTGTTGGAAAATGATGGGATTTTCCAAGGGATTACAACTAGATTTGAATAATTATTTTGAAAACGGTATTATGATACACTTATTATACCAACTAACTTATGTGTAACAATAATAAAGCAAAATGATATTTTCTCCCATAAAAAAATATAAGTAAATAAAATAAAAAAAATTGTATGTGTTCCCACCTATCTGTGAGGTGCAACTTTATGAATTTATTGTCAGTGGGGGCAAAGGAGTCGGCTAATGTATTTTCAGTAAAAAGTTAAAACATATTGATTGATAGAGTGACACGTGCAATGTTGTGGTTGAGACCCTTTTTTCTTTAATTCCATCAAACCTCTTCTATCCTTCTTCTCATCAATGCCCAATTTTCTTAGCGAAGCTGGACTGTTTGACTTATTTGGTTACATAAAGTGAGGGTTTGGTAAATTAGATACCTTTTCGTTTGATTCTTCCGATCTCATTCACATTGTGATTCTAAAATGTAAAGCTTTGAGTTTATGAGAGAGAAGATCCATTTTTATTGACACAATTTCTCTATTATGGTTACGAAGGAATAAACTCAATCTTCGAACTCAACAAGATTTGTATTTTTCTTTTAACTCAGCCAAGTCTATGTAGATAATTAAGATGCAAATATGAATTTTTACTTTGCCAGATTATACTAATTTGTTATTATCTTATCTAGGTTAAATTAACTTGCGGTTGGTTGTACATGTGACATACTTTTTGATTATTCAATTTGTACTAAAACAAACTTACGGGGAGTAGAATGGGGGAGAACTTGGTATTTGGGAATACATAAACTAGTAGCTATATTAAGTTAATACCCACATTAGGGATTAATTTATTTAAGTTGATTTTTTCGGGGAAAAAATATTCTAAGCTGATTTTCTTATAGTTATAGTATAATAGTGTAACTCCTCCCATGATCAAGAAGTACATGGTCTTAAGATCACCATAGAACCTTACAAATCTCCTTTTAACTTATCTGAAAATTTTCTGACACCCTTAAAGGGTACCCGCCCAAGGTGGGTGTATGTATACATAATACATGAACTCTTGAAGGGTGTCTTCCCAGCATGCTATTATTATTATTATTATTATTATTATTATTAATAACTTATATATCAGGTGATCTTCACAGCATGCTTTTCTTCTACAAAGATTATGAAACTACTTTCTCTAGTGTTAATGCTTGCTGTCCCTAAAAATTAACTGTGCAATTACAATGAAATAATGTAAAGGACCAACTTGTTGCTTAAACAAGATGCCAATAAAGATCCTGCAACTTTATTATGTATTAAATGAAAATATAACACTATTTGCCACAATGTCAAGGTGTTTTCATTTATTAGTACTATGTAAGTAATATCACCATAACGCGTAGTTGAAGAAGTCAACAGAGCAGCATGAGAACTCAAATAGATGACAAAAAAAAGATGAAGAAGAAGCAGAGGTCATCACATGAAGCTGTGTAAGACATGACTCGTGATGGAATGGTCCCATTGTTATTAATGTGTAAAGGACTAAAAGGGCATTTTTATTTAACCAACATGTGAAGCCAAAACCTACTTTTTTTTTTCTAATAGTCAACTCTCCACATTTTGCCATCTTTCTTTGTTTTGTACCTTTGGTTGATATTTTTACAGCCCCACTTTCCAATCTAGTCTGTGCAAAATCATTTCATTATTGACCCAAACTTGATTGTATCACGAGTAATTTCCTAAAAATGGAATGTGTTTCAATTTGGGGACAACAATTCACGGAGTTAGGTTTGCCGACCAGACGAGTCATTGGTGATCATGTTTTAAAAGTTTTGTTTAAAGTCGTAAAAGTTTGATTCTTATCTGTTTTTCTTTTTTTTCCCCTAAAGGGGTTGATCTTATTTTCATTTTATGCATCTCTTTATCTTCTGAAGTCACTTAATTTTTTATAAAAAGTTTAATTTTCGCCTTACCATTTTATTATGCTTTGCAGTTTTTCTTTTCTTTTTTAACATTGTTTAGTAAACGAGAGATATACTATTCTTTATGATTTAAGTCAGTTCTCTGCTCTTTTTCGAGTGAGGGTCCTCAAAAGTAATGATTTCAACTTGTGAACCATTGCCAAGACCCATATATATATATAGTAATGGCATTTAAATGATTTTTTCATCCTCTTAATCAAGAGTTCAATTTCCTATGTAATCCTTTGAGAAATAACTTGTGAACCGTGACATATGATCAATATGTAATACTAAATTAAGAAAAGAAAAAGGAAAAGAAAGAATTCATATGTAATACTACTATCAATCCCAGAAGAGGTAGAAATTTTTTGATATTTCTATAATATATAGAAACATAAGAAGTTTTCCAGTATCATTCGGTAGTATCATCATGGTACTAGAAGTTGATGTGGATACGGTCTCTACATGCTCGACAATTGACCCCACCAATAGGAAAAGTTATTTAATTTTTATGTCCGCTGGCACCATGGTATTTGAAAATTTTTAGAAGAAATATAAAGTTACAACATGCAAAATTTTAACTTTTATTCTTTATTAATTAATTGACATTGCACGGTGAATATGATCAATTTAATCAAATTATAATTTGAAATAGAAATAGTAAAGGTGGAAATTTTTTTTAATCAAAATGGAGATGAAACTGCCAATGAGGCAGGCCTAATCTAATTGGTTAAGATGATGCCCTGGATCTTTAAAGTCCCAAGTTCAATTCTCATAGTCACGAGTTGTATGAGTTTTCCCAACATTTTGTTGGTTTGTTTATTTACTTTGTGTTGGTCCTTATTTGGATATAATTCCATACACATTTATACTACTTAAAAAAAAATAGAGATAGAGATCGATATAAAATGAAAGAAAAGATTGTACTTGCACTTAAAAAAATAGAGATTTCATTCAGATGTAATTCTATACTCATTGGAAACTAATAGTGATGACGAAAAACCTAATCCGCACTGAAACCCGACGGATATTATCCGATTCAAATGGCAAAGAATAAGATCTGAGTTATCTGATCCGCAATCTATTTCTTTTAAGAAAAATCAAAGAGTTGAAATCAAATTCTCAAAAAAATTACTATTTTGTGTTTTTTGATTCTTCATATTATAAATTTATAAGGAGGTTTAGTCGTATGAACCTAATAGAAAATGACTTTATTGAAAAAAAAAAAAACGAATCAGATTATGCGCCCTGTCCCAATCTGTGAATTATATTTTGTTGGATCAGAGTGGATCAGATCGGCCACTACCATCACTAAAAGCTGATCTTTGTCTAGCACAAAAATGGTGGGGAACTGTGGAAACGCGATGCTTAAAAATACAATCCGTGGACACATTATGATGTAATTACTGTGAAAATGGAGGGCAAATAATTGACCCCTCAAAAAGTTCTATTTTGGCTGTATTAGACTTGGTCGTATAAGCCGCCGACTTTGTGCTAAGATATGGGTCCCGATTCCCCCGACTGCAACACGTCACTCACTGCCCCCAACGGTCTCACCGGCTTTTCCTTCAATTATTTTGGCATATAACACCACGTCGTAGGCAGAAGGAAGTAAAACGGTAAATGTGATGTGTTGATGATGTTATTTTGTGCTAGGTTTAGGAGAAATGATCCACTAGTTTGCTAGTGAATAATGATTTTGGAAAACAATATAAATGAGTTAACACTAGACATCTGACACTATTATATTACAAAACAGATAGTGTTGTATAATATGAGCCAATGATATAATGTGTGAAGGTGATGATGTGTGGCTGATATTATTTCAAAGTATTGTCTGGTATTAGATCATTTTTAGAAAAAAATTAGAAATGATATAACACCAGGCGCTTAGCACCATTATAGCACTAGACAGATGTTGTGGTTTGACATCAGCCACTAATGTAATGTGTGGAAGCGATGAAATGATCTTCCCACTTAATTTTCAGAGAAGAATGTTTTCCGATACTCCTATAAAGCATGCTATATTAAGGGTTTTTTTTAAAAAAAAAAAACATATATAAATGAATACTTGCACCATTCACATAATGACCTATGTACTCTTAATCAAGGTCACCCAACGTCTTAATCCATAATGGACCACAAGTTGATTTGTTTGACAAAATTTATGGACTTACCTTTTTGAATTTATTTCATTCATTGACTTTTAATGCTTCAAGTTGTTGGGTTTTGAATGATCCACAACTTCGCAGCCCCTTTTAGAGGCTTGATTTAATGAAATTAGTCATTTTCTATTATACTCTTAGCTAGTAAACCCTAGATTTTGGGTAACTTGACTTTTCTTTTCATATATGTAGATAGGGATTTTTTTCCTTTTTCCTTTTAATTTCATTCCATTTCACTTCTTTATTTTGTTCTGTTTAGCAAAGCATGGGAGAGAGGCTTTCAAAGTCCGCTAGAGCCATTGTTATATATCTAGTCGACAATTTTAAGTTTTCAATCCAACTGTTTGATTTTAATATAGCATTGATACATGTAAAGATTTTAATGATATTTCAAGATTAATTAGTCATTTATGAAAGTTGAGTGCTCCTGTACGAACATGAAATTAATGTTAAAAAGTTTACGATTGAGAAGAAGGGGAGGGGGGGAATTCTTCCATAACCTCTCAACCTTTTATATAAATGATGTTCAAGAGTAGTCTTAGCCTAGCTTAAAAATATAAGTAGTCTTGATGTACTTCTACCACTTCATAGCGTACGTGTGCATACGGGTTGATGGAACTATGGAAGCGAGGCTGGACTGCTCAACAAAAGTGTATACGGACAAAGAGTAGCGTCCACGATGTTTAAAACACCATCATAAATAATAATAATAATAATAATAATAGGGTTTTTTGAGCACCTGCAGTTACTAATAATACTAGTTTGAAGTGCTTCCAGTTATTTTTGTTTAATAAATGAACTAATACAAAAATGGTAATGGACTCCCTTTCTGATGGGTGTCAGTCGTCGAGCTTGTAAAACCTGTCTCTACCTCAGCTCGTGCCGTCGAGGTAGTGCCGAGACCCTCTCTCTCATCTTTTAGGCGTTATTAGAAGTCTTGGATCTGCTCAGGTTGTGTAACTCTGGTCCAAAAACATTGCTGGGCCCAATTAGTGAACAGCCCAGACCAAAATGTATTTGCCATTTACACCTTAATATATTATTCTTCCTTGAATAAACTTACAATAATGAAACTGATCTAGTGTCAACGGCCGTTCCTTATAACACCAGCTGCTTACTCCCCTCCTAAAACCAGATAAAAAATAAATTATGCTAGAAGTTGGTGCCATGAAAATACTTTAGACCGACTGCTTTGTGTTTATCACAATATCCAAAAATTACTCCACTCTCCATATATGTTTCATATATATATGCAGTTTTTCAACCTTAATATCCCATTAACAATGCACCTCTCATTATCTTCATTTCTCGCATTTCTTCGCTTTTGAAATGGAGCACAGCACATTCGCTACAGTACTGATTGGGAGGCACATTGCACCACACCTGTTGTGCCTTTATGGCACTACAATGTTGAGGAGTTCTTCGGATTCTTTGAAGATCTAGGGTTTTACTAAAATAACTTCAGATATTTGGATTCATTTTAATAAAATTTTTCTAACATCTAATATGGGTGTCATTAGCACTCAGTCTTAAATGAGTGCGTGCATGCATGCATGCAAGCAAGTGAAATTCAATTCCACTTGACATGCGCACCAAATCATTGGATATCGTAACAGCATCCCATGCTGGGTTTGTTGTAAAAAATAATCCTAAATTGAAAAGAAAAAAAATAGGAATTCTTGGAGGAAAAGAAATTCAAATCATAGAAGGAATTGTCTTGTCTTCCAAGTCAACGAAGTCTATAAATAGAAGTGTTTTCTCTTCTTTTATGCACAAGTGGTACAAGTGAGTTAAGAGAAAAATTGGTGAGTCTAGCACCTTAAGAGTTTTCTTGTAACTCTTTGTGGTTTATTCAAAAGGTAGAAAATTATGTATAGTAAAATTCGGGATGATTTTTTCGGTATCACTTAGGTCGGGTCAGAGAGTCTTGTGAAGAAACATAGTAGCATAGCGTCTTGATATTTCTTTAATTCTTTACAGGTTGAGCAAATGGTAGAAATTAGTAGAAGCAGTAAAACTTGTTATATTTTTCTTGTAATACTTGGATGGATTGATTTGATGAGTGAAAATTCTATATGATTGTAGCAACTTTAATCATATAGCGGAAAGTTTTGACAGTCTGTTAAATTTGTCTTCCACTTTTATTTTTCTTGTTTTAATTAAATTCCTTAAATAACGATTCTGTAGGCGTAATCGGAAAATTTGCCTTAATTTCCAACACCTCATATATTTATTTTTGTCATTTCAAAAGATCTCTAATAGATTTGGATCTTAAAAAAAAAAGATTGCTTGGTTTTAAAATGATGCCTATAGTAACTCTTTAAAATTTTGAAAATGTGAGAGAAAAAGTGATTTTTTTTTTTTGGAGAAGGATGGAATACAAACTGGAGACAAGATTAAAGTGGAGGGAAAAAAATTTTGATTTGAGATTGTAGTTTAATACCTCAAAAAAAAAAAAAAAGAGAAAAAAAAATGAAAAGATTGTAGTTTTTAAGAATTTTAAGATGCAAAGGCTGTAGAAGATTTTTGACGTAAAAAGGTCTCAAGACAATTTTTAGTCGTTATAAAAGCAACTTTCAAACTAATATCCTCGCACACTGAAAATTTTCCAACATTGACGGATGGTACTTTATGGCGCTATTTGTTAATCCTACTTCATAAATGGACAAGTCAAAAATAAGTAGTTGTTCCTTCCTTAATTGGTGGGTGTTGAGTGTATTTGATGAAACGAAGGTGTGTGCATTTGTAGTGGTAGAATTAAATGCATATATTTAATCGTGGAAAGCCAAATACTTAAGATATATATTATAATTATTATGTGTTGATTTGATTAAATTTTCTCCTTTAAATATTTGATTATTAGTCATATTGATTCAATTAATATATACTTATATTTTTATATTGTCAAATAGATATATTTTCACTATTTTTTCTACCCGTGCAACATTTGATGTAAATGGAGTAAATTTTATTGCAACTCCTACTGCATGTAGTTATGCAGGTTTAGTTGAAAAGAGTTTGATGAGAAGATATGAAAATAAGCAATTCTAGGGAAACATATAAAAGTGTCATTAATAGGTGACATTCTTATGTGACAAACTTTCATTGGGTGATGATGACATCATTGTTTTTTCATTATCAAATGTAAGTGTGTCACATATACAATGTCACTTATTCATGTCTCATTTTCATGTCTTTATAGAATTTTCTATCAAAATAGAGTAGAGGAGAGGCAAAAAATTTCCCACTGTACTAAACCAACTTCTTGGCTTCCCTTTATTCACGTGGGCCATGACAACACTGCGCCAGGGTATTTTCGAGAGGAATTACATACACGTACCGTTAGAGCATCTCCAATGCACCATGATCTTGGGGTGTAGTCTAAGAAGAGAGATGGAAAAATAAAAAAAATCGTGGGTCTCATATATTTTTTAATTTTCTTTTGCTTTTAATCACTTTTTTCTCATTTACACTACTTTTTCCTCATTTACACTATTTTTTCCTCATTTTTCCTCTCTCGTATCCTGTGTAAGGTCTATTTTTGGACTTTCATTCAAGACTTTACCACTACTATTTTATCATTATTTTTGAATTTCTATCTACCTATCTCCTCTTTTTCACTTTTCTCTCTTTTTTTTTCCTACACATCTTTCCACTAACATTCAATTAAAATAATCACTTTATCTCTATCTCTCTCTTCTACACCATTCAAGTTTTGGACTACCTGGAGATGCCCTTATCATTCTTCCGTTGCCAATTTTTCCTGCAGCAGCGCGTCGCAAGCTTATTGGCCCAGCTCACTGGATACAGGTGCACATTTGCTTTATGAAAGCTGTCACGTGGTGGGGGCAACCTGGCTCGCTTGTGCTTTACACGAGCCCTCACATGATCATGGAATTCCAAATTTGGGACTGCACAAGTGTCCTTCTTTTAATGGTGCTTTCATATATGCAGGAGACGGAACAATTATATACTCCTTCCTTCCAGCCGTTCATTTTTTTTTGCCCCCCAATTATATAGTAATGTTCTCTCATATTAAAATATATATTTTATGTTACGTTACAAAAATAGATCTTTATTTAATATATATATATATATATTATATTTGTAACTATTAATTTAAAAATTAGATTTTCTTTAAAAAAGTTAAAAATTAGACATTAAATAAGGAGAAATTATGAATACAATTCACAATATTTACTTTCCTAGCAATATTCTTAAACCTTGTGAAAAGTGGAGTGAATCAAATATTTGGGACGGTGGAAGTAAATAAATAAAATATTGTAGATAATGATTATTGAAACAATGTATAGCATTTGAAGTGGTGAATTTTGTATTCATAATAATGTAGAAATTGTGAGAAGTTAAAGTTTTGTCACATCATTTTTAGCAACTCTCGTTGTATATCCCCCCTCTTTTTAAAAGTATTCAGGTCTGAGAAGAAATTGTTTATTACAGCCTGATTGGAGATTGAGGACCACTAGCAATGTGACTATGGGAAGGTGTTCAATGGTCGGAATTTAATGTGTATAAACGACCCCATTAGCATCCTATTTCTACTTCAAAAATTGCAACTTGTAGCTCCCTTTAATGTTAGAGCTAAAAGAATTCATGGATTATTTTTGTAGGCAATAAGTATCATAGTTGGGCAGCATATATCTACAACCCCATTGTGTTAGCATAGGTGAGTTAACTGTAATAACTTGTCCTCTGTTTAGACTATATCTTGTAGCTCCTCAGCGTCAAGTTAGTATCCTTGGTTAGCCATATAATAGCTTTCAAGATATATGCAGCAAAAGTTTTTTACAAAGAATGATTTTTTTTTTTTTTTAAGCAAAGGGAGTGGAGGGGAGAGACACATGGGATTTGAACTCCGGATACGGGGTTGATCCGCACAAATTATTCAAACTTAAGTTTTCATAAGAGATAAGCAGACAAAATATTTTTCATTTTCTATTGCTATAATATTGTGTTTAAACGCTTGGTGTGACCTCTACTATTCTTGCAGTGCAATGCGACAAAATCACAAATTTCTAATACAATTTTTAACACAATCATACTTTAGCAATACCCAGTTTTACATATCACATAACTTAAAATCACATTACAAATCAAAAGGCCCTTATTAACAGTCACATAAATTGTGGCACTTTTTTGTACAAATGTTATAAAAAACTTCTCTAAAGTTTTGTAACGAAACTTTCAACCCTATGTGGCGTGTATTGAACATCACACATTTTTTTTTAATGCCCAGCTGGTCTAGTATGTTTCATTGTTGTCTTAATGAGGAGAATTTAGGGAAATGAGTAGATTTCATGTAGTGAATACTTTTTATTTTTTAATTTATTATTACACTACATATCTCGATTTCTTGTAACGCAATACTGCTAATCGCTACAAAAAGTTTGGACCCAAAAATCTATTACAGTTAAGTGGAGCATATATGTATCCCGGGATTCGGGTGTCGGCTTTTTAATTCCTTTTAGTTGTTTTCGGTTTCTAATTAATTGTCTTTTCAAATTACCCCCTTTTTTATTTTATTTTAAGAGTATTGTAATAAAACACGTCTATTAGTGCTCAAAACTCATTCATGTGGCATCAACTTGCAAGTTAAATTAGACGGGTCGCTTTTATTCTTTAAATTCAATTTATCATTTAATACCATATATATATTGCCACTTAAATTAGTATTGAGCATTACTCGTACTACATAACATTATTCATTCACTTCTCATGTTGATATTCCCTTCCATTTCATTATTATAAACGTTATGCATTGGTGGTTGACATCAAATGAGACTATACCTACATGTTCATTTTAAAGTTAAATGGAAGATTAATTGGCTCATAAATAAATAGAACCAACTGTCAGAGGAAAAATAAAAAGAGTTTTACATTTTTAGTAACTATCATTGTTGACGAGTTAAACTAATTAGAATTGTCACGCCCCCGCTAACTTTACAATATTTCTAAATATCTTAGGGAAATTTACAAATTTGGTAAAGGAAGCTTTTATTCAAATAACGGGGACGAGACGTGCGAAACAATCCAATTTATCTTATCTTACTGAGTTTAATAGATAAAGATAATTTCATAAGTTAACAAATCGTCAACCTTTTAAAGAAACATTACAACTAGGTTTTTCAAGAAAATATATAAACACAAGAAGTTGTATTAATAAACATATTTCATTGATTACTAAGGTGTGCCCAAATCATTATAAAACTTTTACAATGAAAAGTAGTATTCAAATCAATATAAAAATTATAACTCACTATTTTCTTATATATTATAAGATGTAAAAACATATATACTATAGGGGTGGGTATAAAAGTAATAAATTCGTGATAGTTTCAAGAACAGGTAGATCGGAAGAGCGT